>CM023203.3:9545281-9666168 GCA_004115045.4 Sinella curviseta
ATTAGGTATATTGTTATGTCGAATGATGATGTTCTTTCTAACAGACAATCATGGTTGATAGATAGAATAATAAACAACATATTTAAATGAGACAAAAAATATAAAACTCAGTTAAACTGGAAATGCCCAAACTCATAAAACCCAACCACAGGACAATGCCGAAACTTTTGTGGTAGTGGCTAATACGTCGCAAAAATTGGTGTTTGATTAAAAATAAAAAAATATGATTTTATTATGTTCATATTTGGATGTGGTTTTATTGTACTGATGTTTCGCTATAGTTTGTTTTTTTAACGCGAGAGCGGAAATTTACATATGAAATCATGTTTGCACATCAATAATAGCTGTACAAATGGACATTGAAATGATTCATTTCAAATGAATTGAATCTGCCATGCAATAAATTTACTTGATTGTGGAATTCTATTGGTTAATGGTTACATAATCATGAATAATTAATTCCTGTACCCGATTACTGCAAATCGACAGCGTTTAAAATGAGAAGTTTTAAAATAATTCAATTAGTTAGACACTGCTAGCTATTGAGTTTACACCGTGTTCGAGTTCATAGGAAAGTCAGGATGGTGTTTATAAACTTTTTTATTCTCAGCTCTGCTGTTCTGCTGAGTGTAGTCCATTCAGAGGAAACAGGTAACGCGATTTTTTGCACATTTCAATTACCCGTACACATTTGGCATTGTAAAGTACATACCTAGATGCTTATTGTATTATGACTTGTAAATTGCCAATAATTTTCGAAATTCTATAGCCACTGAAACATGTGGATTGACACAGCAGGATGGCATCAATACCTTCACCCTACACAGCTCGTCTCCCGTCGGGGACATTCCCCTTATTCATGTGCAATTTGACACCAACAGGAAACTGCCAGTGACTTCCACTGTGGTTTACGACACGCTCAATCTTAAACAAAATGTTGAACGAGTTGATGATTTCCGCATGATCGATTGCAGCTCCCTTCACGAGAAACAGCAAAATTGCGCAGCCACCTTGAGATTGTCGACAAGTCAAAAGGAAAAGATCGCTTCCGAGTACAATTCATGGGACAGGGGTCATTTGACACCGGTCAATCCAATGAGGTTTTCTGCTGATGCAGTGAATGCTACCTACTATTGTGTTAATATCGGTAAGGGATATGTATTATTTGAGAGACTGGCCATCAAGTTCAAATGTGCGAATAGAATGTAGGAGATAAGGGAATGCAATTTTCAACTTTTATAACTTTCAATAATTGCTTTACTTAGCTCCTCAGGAACCTTGGTCTAATCGTTGTCCATGGTATGCTGTGGAAGAACGAACTTTAAGCCGTGCCAAGTCTTTTCCAAGCTATGTAATTACTGGGGTCTGCTCCGTTGACAATGCACTTGATGGTAATACCTATTATGATCTGATTGTACCTGACTGCTTTTGGAAAATGACATGTTACGTGGACCCAGTGACAAAGAAAACTGAGGTGGTTGCATTCATTGGTAACAATACATTGATCCCTGCTGAATCAAAAACTGCTGGTCAAGCGGAAAGAAGAGTATCGACAACATTGCCTAGATCCCAACAGGAAGTTTTGGACTTGATGGGCTCAAAGGCCAAATATATCGCGAATGCCTGGACTGCAGCCGAAAATATTTTGACAACAGGACGAGATACAACTGGGTTACCGTCAGCACAAATGTGTACTGAAACCACAGTTGTATCTGAAGAAACCGTTGCAGAATGGAACGCTTTCATGAAAAAACATAGGCCACCATTTAATTGTTAATGAAAATATACAACTGAACCAACGGCAAAAATATTTTGCCTCTATCGGGGTGCTACATATAAATTGATTATTGAATTCATTTGACCAATTTTAGAATAAATAATTACATACTTTCTGCATTAACAAAACTTCACCAGTAGGCTGTGGGGAACTTATGTGGCTTGGGTGGTTTTAATATCATCAGGGTTTGATGTAGATGCTGTTTCGGGATCCTCTTCTTCTCGAACAAGCATGTACCCATCCAACTTTCTAATTTGCAGCAACTTCTTAGATACTTCCTTTTGCCATTCTGCTGCACCAGTGCCAGAACTGGTGAACTTCTCTTCCAAAGGATTTCCTTTAATGATACATAATATACCCCAATAATATATTTTCTGTAAGGATGATACAATGCTCGGCTAAACATTTGTTTCACAAAAATGATTGGTGGTATTAGTACCAACGAGAACTATTTCATCCAATTCTGTGCACTCCGACAAACGACCAATCTCAGCCCAATCCTTTATCCAGTTGTTTGCCAAGTATAAAACCCTCAGCTTCTTACAATTGGTTACCCCTTTTGATGGTTTCTCAATTAAATTGTACGATGCCCATATTTCTTCCAGTGTGTCTGCACATGCTTCCTGTCATGCATACATACGACATGTAGTTCGTTATAAAGGGAGGTATAATTTGCAATACCTTGATTTCTTGGGTTAATATGATACTCTTGTTGCAAAAACCGCTGAAAGAGGTAATAAAAGGTCTTACCACTCCAGCAAGGCTTTTCAAATAGTTCCTCGTCACTGATAGAATGCGCAGATATTTTAAAGGATGCAAATTCCCCAAACGCTCAATCATGTTGGTAGATAATGATAACTTTCTAAGTTTAGGACATCCAAAATGCATAATTGATTTTCTTAGGAATACAAAAAATATAAATTATGCTTGCGTGAGAAAACTTGCGTCTTGCTTACTCGCATTTTGGAATTGTCGCGGTTGATCCATCAATCTTTTCAATTGGTGGGCTCCACCCATTCAGTTTAATTTCAGTAACTTCCTCCAACGGGCACTCACCTCTTTCCTCCCACATCCGAAGTGCTTCCTTTAAGGTAATTCTCTTGCATCCTTGAGCCTGGTATAATGTTATGCCATGTCAAAGTATCGAAACATGTATTTAGTGCTAGTATGTGTATGTGTATTAGAGATACTATATGAGTTCAAAATCACTAACCATAAGGGCCTGTGAATAATACAGGTGCTTTACACGTTAATGGGAATTTACGGTTGACGAGATTTCAAAAATGAGAGACTAAAATTATTTTCTCCAGGAATCCTTTCGTTTGATACGCAAACTTGAGTGCTTTGCCCACTACCATAGCCAGTTTGTATGTAGGTAAAAATGTAGGATATTGATCAAACATGAGCATGTTCGAAATAACGCTTGTTTCATCATTTGTTAAAGTTAGCATAGCATTAATCAAATTGATTACAGATTCTTTAACGACATTTTCTTGGGACGTTTCTGTTTGGTGATGATTAATTGTAATGTGCATAATGTCAAAATTACGGAAATGTTTTTGGATTTATTACTCAAAGTACAAAACTCTTTTCAAACATGTTTTGATTATTGCCTAATTGATGTCAGCTATTTTTGCTCATCATTTGCTTTAAAATTTAACATTTTACGTAGTGTTACGTAATGCAAAAAATATGCTTATAATTAATCAATTACAATATCACAACCCATTTGCGTATTAATCATCACATTAGGAAACTGCACCTCATCATATAATACTTTGGAAATCCGGAAATCCTCGTCTATGCTCTGATGAGTAATCAAAGAAGAAAAGCAGATTGACGTGCTGGAAGACATAAACTCAAATATCGTTTGCATCCGCCAAGTCATCCTCACTGTAAGTTACCAAAGACAAACAACAGATTTATTTTCACTAACTGATCCATAGAATACAGAGTTTTTCATTTTATATTTAATAGCACCTCAAGATCGTATCACAGTTATAAGATTTGTTTTATGGCACTAAAAGCATTGTCATCTGATATCTAGTAATCATGTTCATGCAAAAACGGTTTCTGTCGTGTTCAACACAACGGTGAAGCCAACCAATGACAATTCACCACGAATCACGAGGACGGTGGTGATGGCTCGCCCAAATTATTTTTTACTTCAGGTCGATGATCGACTGCATTGTCACGTACATACCTAGCCACGTATGGAAGATTGTGTGGTCCATCACTGGAGTAACAGTCTAGATAAGGCAAATTAAGAAGCTCTGGTCGATAGTCCGACAGGAAATATGTCCATGCTTTCTTAAGTTCACCACTCTCCGCTGAATCCCCCGTCATTAATATCGGCTCCTCGCGTCTCGTGTATAATTTTGGATATTCTTCTAGAACATCGAGATGGGCAAGCATTTTGTCGTCAATTTTGTAGACCTCGCCTTGAATATTCTGTATAACGTGAATATAAAGAAGACAGATAATTGTATTAAATTCTAATTATTCAAATGTGAGCTTGTCTATCATCCTCCCTTCCCCTCAATATCACGAGCTGCTCGTTATACATGAGTTCATCATTTGTCTTAGAGTTCGCAAATTAACTTTAATTTAAAAGATAACGAATCATATTATTATCTTACTTTCCCTGTTCCCAGTTTATCTACTAGAAATGGAATATTGTAGCGAGATGCAATCACGAGAGGATATATATTCTGAGTGACACCGGTACCCACAAAAGTTGCAGACCCATTTTCGGCGCCTGATAGCCAGTGATGATTAGCTTCTCCCCTTTTCAGTGTTCCATACACGAATGCAAACATTTTTTGTCGCATTCAAATGGCAACAATTAGCGACTAGCCTTTGCGATTCCCAGTCAAATTTCTTGGCGTAAAAACTTTTACCGTTTTCTTTCCTCCAGAACCATCACTGTTCTTGTATGTTTAAATTAACGTTCCTACAAATCTCTTTAATTCATTTTCTTTGCACACTTGTCCACATTTAAAGTTTAACTTGTGTACATAATATGTCAATTCTAGCTTGACTTGATGGAAGACTTTATCATCTACTAAACACGTGTAGAGCTTACTTGCATATCAATACACATTATTTCATTTATTCTGACAAGCAATCTCATACATACAACATACAACACCAGAATTTCAGTAGTGTTGTGCATTATCACACATTCAACATGTTTTCATCTGCGATGAATTACAACGGCACAGTAAGTGAGACTCTTCTCCATGTCTACATGTCTACATACCAACAGTTGGTAACCAACTTTTCAATGATCAATGCACAGCTACAGGCTGTGGCCTACAGAAACTTCGATGAATTTTAGTCTTCTCTATTTCATATCAAATCTCTACAACTAGAATAGATTAGGTATGTACATTGCATGCATTATAACTATGTACTAATATAAGGTTATCATAATTTATTATTCATTCATAAACTTCATAATTCATTCATTCATTCATAGTAAAAAATTAGGTCTGCTTTCAGTCGACAATGTCCCATACTAATATTTATAACATCGAATTGAATTTTAATTAAATAAAACAAACGTATCCTATTATGTATTAAAATAAGAAACTATCCTCAACCTTTAGACTGCATTAAGAGTTTTGCTTGATATACAAGATTTCTTTTTTTAAATAAAGTCTGATGAGGTTAACGCATATGTATTCGGGACGATGAGTCGAATGAGTGCATGTGGTTTTGTATTATTTTACATTGACAACTCTTCATTCTGTACAATTGCATTTTTTATAAAAATGATTGTCGACGCGATTTCGGTAGGATCAATAAAGCAAAGGAATATTGCTATGTTGCATACTGTGTTCACGTAATCATTACTTACTTAAAATGAAAGTATGTAACTTAATGTGTCATAATCACATAAGCCCTCATATAATTTTAAACTTCGGTAGAAACTAGCTGTAGAAGATGCATAGCATACACGCATAAATAAAGATTCGAAATGTAGAAAAGTAGCGAAAGCAAGTCAGATTTTACAGATGAAATAGTAACAAAGAACTGCTGAGCAGTAGAAATTGATCGAATCAATGGCAATCGTAGAAAGTGGCTACCGCTACTTTTTACCTCAGTAATAGTGTGTCTCTATTTATCACAACAAAACTGGTGACTCCTTTCCATTTCGATAAGTATAAATGACTTGTCGTGTTGTCTGTCATTGTGGACTGTGTGTCTGGAGTTGTTGTTTCGGGGCATTATGCGACTGGTGTACAAAGTATAATATCTATCGTTGAGTTGCGATTTCATGTCTTTGCAGAGGAATAATAAAAATGTTGGTGCTGTTATGTTGGAGTCATAAATTTCATACTTCAGTCCAAGGTTTATTTTCCCTTCCAATAATGTTTCGAGCATCTCTAACCCAGCCAGCCCAAAGCCCAATTAGGTATGTAAAAAAGGTTGTAGGCAGTGGTAACAATGGAAATAGGCAACGAAATAAAAAATCAATTAGGGCTGCTGATCTGATAAGTATATAAATTAATGTATGTTATCTCTTAGGTACGTATTTCATAAAGCGTTGCAATTACATGAAGAAATGAGGATGGATTGTGTAATCCGCCCCTGGTTTTTGTACAGTATCAGTTTTGAGGCATGAAAATTTATAAACAAATTCCCAGAAATGTGGTAACTAACAATGCAATAAAAATATAGAATGTGTAGTGTCCCTTTGAGTTGCCTTTCCATATGAACAAGGCCACAAGCATCTTTCCTTCAAGCTTTACAATCGAATGAATCCCAGATCTTCAATACAATGAAAAGCAGATTTTACATGCATTTCTGATTTGTGGTAAAGAAAGAAAGATTTACCATGAAAGAATACAAGCTTTTTGGAAAGAATCAAGTAATATGTGCTTTTTGTATTTTTATACGGGGTAGTTTTGTACAAGTTTGTTGCAAGTATGTACGAATTTTTCTATTACCTAGTATATAGAAATTTTTTCCATAAACAGAACTGCAAGCAAATAAAAAATAAATTCATTTTTACTATCCATCACAAAGTTAATCAAATACTCGTTATTTTTTATTTCAAAGTCAATATCATATAAGTAAAGGCATAAGTTAAGTGATATTTTACGAAAATGAATACCACTTTTAATTTAGTCAACAAATTGGCAAAGTAAGCATTGGCTTATATGAAAATGAAACCTTTCTCCATTGTGTTTCTTTCTTATTAAAGTTTTTTAGTTCTCGTATTGAATAAATATCTAACATGTGAACATATTATGCATTCATTAATGTTCTATGAAAACCACAAACATCCGTGAGTCTTACCATTGCAATGCGCAATGGTAAGATGCAATGATGCAATGTCAGTGTTTGACAAAAAGTTGTCTGTACAATTTACCTATAAAGAAATCTAATTCAAACTACACTAGTAGGCATATAAAAGAGATGTGGCTCATCTATTTCGGAAACATGATTCTTAACTTCAGCTTAACTGACGACTATCGTGCATACATTTTCTGAACCCATCCATTTAATTATTGCGACCAGTGCTTGTATGTTTGAAACGAGTCTCAGCAAGAGTACGTTTTGTGTATATTATAACAAAACATCCTATGCATTTACTATTCACGTAGAGCGAATATTTTACCTACGGACGATGAGAAATTGAAACTGACTTAGATGCCTCATGCTTCTGTTTTATAACTCTGCTAGTCCAAGAGATCAGTATCATATTACTATTCCTAGCCATCTCTTTGTTTTAGACTATCACAACGCAACTATTTCTGCATCTCTTGATCTCTTCTTTCTTGAGTTAAAAAACGAGTAGATTGCACTACATGTCAGTAATATAATGTTGCAGCTATAATAATGGTATAGTTTCTAAGGTACTTGGTGTAGGCAGACAACCAGAAAAGCTGGACTACTGGTTTGGTGTGTGTATTACATATGTATTATCTGCGCTGCGCTGCTGCAGTAGGACATGCTTGAACAATGATGCTGAATGTTACTCGTATTTTAATAATCGTGGTGATTCAGTTATCAATGAGATGTTGATGGTGAAGCAGTAATAAACACTTTATTTCGTTGACATATAGCTACATACGTCTCCAGCCAGACATCATTATAATCAGACCCAGCTTTTAGATTCATAATTGAATGAAATCAATTATTACTTTATTCCATTTTAATCCATCTATTTAGTGCAAGTGCTGTGAAACAGTATTCGTTGTGCAAATGGACACTATTATTACAATTACATAGGTATTTGTAGAAAATAAAGTGCTAGAAGAAATTGCATTATCTAGCATTACAGTATAATTATGAACATTATAAACTACCAATCCATGTCAATTTTGTCATATTGTCACGTGGATCGCTATTAATTCAAAATATTCGAATTCGTATAATTATGAATTAACTAAAAATGTTTTGAAGTTCGTGTCAACTAGTTGCTTAGGTATGCAGTTTAAATCTCATACAATACAACCTCAACTAACTACAGAGAAAGCCGTACGGTCAAAGGTAAGTACCTTTAATAGATACGTAATATAGGTATGATATTACACACTGGCCATTTTATTACTCAATAAACAATATTATAGTATATAAGTTATAAAAATACTCCAGAATTACAAGTTCATACTGTTAGTTTACAAGTAGTATTAGAATTTACTGTACTATATCTCCCTCCACAATTTCACTGCTGTCTTGTTGTCAGCAGTCCGTATGTAGTTTTTCTGTTGGTAGTTTATTATTTAAGTTAACCATTACGCAAAGCGTAATAAAGTAGATAGCTGTTATACCTAGTCATGATCATAATAATATTCCTGTCCCCACAGTGCGTATTTTGGTGTGTGCATACCTAACTAAGAGCTCATAACATTGAAATATGATCTGGTCAAGATAAGATATTTTAACGGTATATATGGCAGATTTGCATTGCATGCTCAACATTTTCAAACTATAAATATGCATCTATTTAAAATTAATTGGTTTGCCATTGGTATGACGTTACAATGAGGCGTCTAGAATTGGTTACTTTTCTGTGAAAGTGAAATACGCAATGACTTTCCTTCCATAATGATAATTCTTGATTAGATGATTTAGTAGGTGGATGTAAATAACTCGGAATCCTATCAAGAATAATATTAAATATTTCAGTTAAACGAAGCCATAAAATCCCAAATAATGCTTACATTTATGATTCTTGACACTTTACACGGCTTAAAATATGGCTCGGCCTCTTTCTATGTTCTATGCTGAATACTTTTATGCGTTGTTTAGTCATCATCTCATCTTATTTAACTTGATTTCAGCATTATTTTGCTATTGCACCATTATCCACGATAAATATTATCCAGTTTGTCACTTTTGTTGCTGTTACACTCAACACTGGAGTACATACATGCAGGCAAGTACCTATAACATTGTAATATGTATGCAAAATTTGTATATGTACATTTTATCTCATTCTTATGGATAGTCAAGATTATTGGAATTGGATGCATTAGTGAATAAATAGAATCCCTCGTCGGACTCGACATTTTTTTAAATACAAGAACCAATGTAGAAAAAATACAGCAAAGCAAAATCCCCCTCATAAAGAAACAAAAGAAATCCTTAGATTTTTGTCATAAAAGTAAACGACCAGCTTGTTTTTAAACTCATTCCATTAGTGTGTCGCATAACAGAAAGGTATAGTTGTTAACCTTGAAAATACTTGGCGCAAAAACAAGGTAGGATTACTTTAACACAAAAAGATCATCTAACAAAACTTGTTATTAGGGTTGAGCATCCCTCTGTTTAGGATGAAGAAAAAAGCCAAAAACATCACGCCATATAATTCCAACCAATAGATGCAAAGGTTACATCTGCATTAGGCTTTTATATATATTTTTTTACCGTTTTTCTGTATAAAAGGCAACCACCCCAGCTTCAACTTCATCAGTACCTGCTGTAGTGCTGTGAGCCCAACAACGCAGCCAATCAACAAGTATCTTCAGAGGGAATTCTTCATCTCTGTGTGCCGTATACTTTCAACCCCAAGCTACCATCCAAAACCTGTTTTCGCTATCAACCCTTCAACTAAGAACAATGGAAAACAATGTAAGTTCATATAAAATAAACATACTTTTCATTAATAGGTATTAATTGTATGTATAATCTTAAGCTATACATTTGGACAACATAAGAATTATTTCATCATTTGGTGATAAAATAAGCGTATTAAGCTCTGCATATCTAAGGTGAAGTCAAGTGCATGAATAGACGTGAATAGGAAGGTACGAATTTCGTACCACGAATAGGTATTCAGGGGGGGTATCCAGGGTTTCTTGGATGTACTTTTTTTCTGAATTGACTTTTCATGCAATTGTTACTCAATACGATACCATAACATATTATATACATATATGTTCAAGCATCAAGATATTAATTAGGCTTCAGAGAATAATGCATACTTTTTTTAATCATTCATAATTCTACAATTCATTGCTCCCGGTGTGATTTCCGGACATCTAAGCATAAGCGTTTTTCATTACAAACAATTGTTGTAAAAATCTGCAAATTCGTGTGTAGAAGATGTTAGAAGATTTAGATATAGAAGAAAATTTACAGTAGAGTAACAAGTTTATGAGGATAGGAGAGATGGTCAACTGCTTTTAAACATGAAATTTCTCTAGTTAAACGGTCCATTTCTCTAAACCAAAGTGCTATATATACTACACAAAGCCAGGCTAGCACAACTTGATGAACGTGATGAAGATGAACATAGCACTCCTTCTTGAACATGACAAACCTATTTAGTAAAATGCCTAGTTTTGCTCTGTATTCACACAATGGACGTCGCTTTTGAACGTTTTAGTCTTGCCCAACAAGAGTGATGCATGTATACTCCCTCAAACATCGCCTGTAAAATATCTGCTAAAGCGTAGTTTAGAAAACACCGCAACTATAGCAATAGCAAACAGTTAAGAATCAATTGGCGAACCTAAGCGGATTAGATATAAAATTTAAAACGTACTACAGGAAGTGAAAAGTAAGTAGGTAATATGACTACCTTAGCAACTATGACATACTACGACAGTGACGGAGTCGGTACCCTTACTACTACATGCAACAATCACTCAACTTTGATGCTAAGTTCCTCAAGATCGACTTGGCAGATTTTCCTATTTTTTGTATAAACATGTATCTATACCCTAACTAATTAATTGCCAGTTATGACACGTTTTACATACACAATACTATAGCCTATGGCATTGTTATGCATAATTACTATTTTATAACTTCATGATATAAATAAAAATGGCACAGCAGGCTCCAACAGTAGTATTCTCGACTAAACTTGAACAAATATAAATGCATTAATATTAACTAAATTACTTTTTATTTTCAGATCACAGTTAACGGTCATGTTTCGGTTCAAGATGAATTCTCCGATATTCAGCTTAAACTCGATGACATTGGGAATCAAGTGGCCCCAAATACTGTAAGCACCATGCACCTCAACGAACACTCCGAAATTTATATTCCTGTGAGCATCATCAATGCAAGTATACCAGAAAAGCCCAAGAGGAAGCGTAAACAGAGTTTTGACAACCCACCCACGTCTAAGCCCCCAAAACAGTGCCTTTACCACCTCGACGAAACCGATCTGACGCTCTCAGACGACATTCGGAGGAAGATTGCCAAGGCTAAGAGGTCAAAAGGATACAGGGATGGACAACAAACGCGAGAAAATGAATTTGCCCGCAAATTGGCTATATGTGTGAAGATGCTGCTAGCGAAAGGTTCGACATTGGAAGAAATTACTGACGCCTGGAATACAATGAATCCTACATTTACAGGTAAACCAATCTATTGATAATTTCCTTACAATTCACAACCAAAACTTTCTAGAGTTTATTTACATAACAGTGTGATTTTGTATTTAGTCTAAAACGAGTACGTCACAATCTGAGGAATTTTTCGACCTTTGTGTTAGCCATAATTGGAGACCAAAAACTAAGGTTTGTAATATTTGCTTGTAAAATTAAGTAGTTTTAAAATTTAGTACTTACCACAGGGTTAGAATACCGGAAAGGCGAAACAATGTATTTTTGATTTAGTTTACTTGTGATGCATCTACTAATGCTGCAAAGTAAAGTTCAGAAAATAAAACCACATATTTGTTAAGCTGATTACGGATATTCTATCTAGCATAAATTATTGGAGAGTATAAAATTGTTGCAAAATATTTTGCAATGGATTTGGATTACTACTGTAACTTAGAAACTATTGCTGTTCAAGTATGAAGTTTGCATGTAAGACAAATAATTTTTAGTTATTAATAACATGCTGGTATGTTTAACTTTTCAGTGGCATGAAATTCTGTTTAATTACTAAACCTGTGGCAAAGATCTTGACTATTAACCTAATTTTAATCCGTTAAAGGTAAATGTTTTCTGTAGTGTAATGTTGGTTCGCGCTTCAATAATGGAACCACCTACTACATACCTTAAACATCATTTTATACTCCATTGTTTAATTTTGTTATATGTATTTTAAACATATTTACATACGAATTTAGTGTAACATGTATTGAATATCCAAAAATTGTATTACATAATAAATACAATAAACTTCTTAGAAATTTAACTGTAAATAAATGCAATGTTACTTAAATCGTTGAACGTTCTACTTATAATGCACCTTATTACATGCATTACACTTTGGAAAACGATAATTCATATATTTATGCAGTATGTATTACAAACATGAACCTTTTTCGCGCGTTACACAATCCCCTTTTAATTTGTCCCGATCTGTTTTGGCTTACGCGACCACTAAAATCAAGACCTACTAATGCCAATGAACGGTTAGTTTTTCATATTTTTGTCATTGTCGAAGGACTCCTAAATCGTGTAATATTATCTTGATCTGTGTATTTTTGCCATTTGTTTCTTGTATCTTGGCTCATTATAAAAGTGCGATGGTATCACATGTTTCTCTCTAGAAATTATTTGATGGCTGTGGCGCATGCTACCAGTTTGATAAACAGCATTTCTCTTAGCCGCTGAATAAATTCACCGTATTTTAAATTACCTTGTCGCAAGAGATCAATCTAACATATTTTGTGTACTACCTTTGCATTGTACGCTACGTTCATACGTTCAACCAAACCACAAATAATTAGTTTATTATTCACATCCTCCTCCACCTCCACCAAATCCAAAAATCCTCAACTCCACTGCCATCATGATTGATTATTAACTTCCGGAAGCATGAAATGCTTGAAAGGTAGTTATAGTGATTGATCTGTTTGTTGTTTATCAGTTTACCACCACCACAACAAAATTCACAAGTGTCAAAATTCGGACCAACAGATTTAGTCTGTTGTTTTGTCATCAGGATATGATTTGAGTACGATTTTGTTATAAAACTAATTCTTCAGAAGCCTATACTTTGTATTAAATGTTACTTAGCATGGCTGTATCGGACGATGTAAACGTGATTCTGAACATTCCGAGTTGTTAGTCGGAAATGAATGTATACCATCCCATCAAGCATTATTGCGTATTTACTTAATAGCCAAATCCAAAAACTTTTACTTTGTTTTATACTAGTTATAGATAAATTAAATTACTTACTCCTTACTGAAAAAAACATTCGCCCAATAGTGTTTCCTATCATCGGATATAAGCTACGTGTGAATTTTGTATAGTTGGTGGTTAACTGATAAACGATAATTAGTCATGCTGGCGGTGGTGTTGAGGATTAACAGTAGTTGATTCCGAAGCAGGCAGTGTTGAAGATTCTCCTACTCTTAGCTCATATTATCTCTGCAGCTGCCCCTATCTAATGACAGACGTAGTTTTCCCTTTTCTTGAGCATACACACTCAAAAAATATTTTAAATATCTCTCTGTTAATATTTTATTCTCTGTAAAATAAACCTTGTAATCTTCATAGGCGAAATACGTACGTTTCACCTCGCGTTATTTTTTATGCATCTGTTTTGCCTAGCGATCGTCATTCATGCTGCATTTTAAGTAAATATAAAACATATATAATACTTCTGTAAACAGTCTCAGCGTGAGGTGATGATTTTTCATTTGCTTTAACTTTGTTATATATGAGTTGTAGATTTGCAAATATGATTTCAAATTTGGTGGGAAGATCAATTTTGGATTTGTAACAGGGCATTTTTTCTTGCCTATTCCCCCCGATTCGAAGTTGCAATGTTGTCGTGAATCGAATATCTTATCTCGACATAACTGGGTATACGTTAGGTGACGAGTCTATATCATGGTAGTTTTGGTGCGATGATTCACTCCAAAATCTGAAGTAATTAGATATTAGATTTCTAATAAATGTATGTCATTGTATGTATTTCTAAAAGACAGAAATCTCCAGCGAGATAGCATCGCATCATATCGTCACATAATGTGGGTACAGCATCTAGGACTAGCACGCACGATATTGTCATACGGGCTTACTAGTATTTCAGATACCCACATAATGTAAATGTAACGTAGATGGAACTTCCTATCAATGCGGCATTGACAATGCCCCAGTAAAAGTACTTTTATACATGAAAGGGAAATTATCACTATTGTATACCCACAATGTACTTGGTATTAATAGATACGTAAAAATTGCATAATTTTTTATGACGAACACTGCTAAAAATTCTTGAATTCAGATATCTGCATTCAAAAATGCAGTGTAAGAGTCAAGGAGGTATAGGACCTGTAGTACAACTAACTTTCGACCATGTCCATTTTCCCGGTGGAGAAATCAGTTATAGAATCGCTGCAGAACGAAATAAAGCCTAATTGTCCCTGCTCCTGCCCTTCCAAGCTAAAATTCCAAAATATTCCTTTAGTGCAAAAGGTCCTTGTCAACCATCAACCAAATAGTACCACTGCTTTAATTTCTTAATGCCTCCTTCTCTCCTTCCCTCTTCTCTCCTAATTTCTCCCAAAATCTCCTTTAATTTCTCCTCCCAAAATTGGTGGTTGTATGGTTTAGCGAAAATTGAATTGTGCGTTACTCGAAGCCAGTACCAAAGTTATACAAAATTGTCTGGATTGAATTGATTGTATAAGTTTGAATTAGCAAGCTTTACGCAGCGAACTAGCTTATCTGCAGGTTTTGAATCACATAGAGTAACGTAATCTTTCATCTATTAACCCGAGAACAGTTTTTCAATGACTGAAACGGTTTTTACTTCCCAATCTCTTACCCATGTCCTTTTATGGTGACATTCTCAAGCCTCAAAGTTGTACTGGTACACAGAACAAAGTCGGCTCCGGCTGCACGAATACCTGTCTCCAAGGCAACATATTTCATAACAATGCATCATGGCTTTTTGCGTCCTCTCAGTGATATGACGATATGAGCGTTAAAATTGGTACATATACACCCTATACATTCCAAAAAAGAATTACCCTAAGGTAGCATTTATCATGGTGAAAATTGCTGCTAGTGAAAGCACTCATGTATAAGAGCTATCCCAAGAAAATATGTTACGAACAAATGTAAGTTATTTGATATAAACGAAAGTATGGCGATATCTCAGTGTACAAACATTTTTAAGGAAGTATGTTTACTGAATAGTAAAATATATGCATTAGTTCATAATGTATTGAAGGGTCAGCAAATCATATATAAATAAATCTACGTAATATGGGAACGTCTAATACATATATAACGAAACGAAAGGTTTCAAATGCAAATTATACTATAAACCACTGTTTGGGGTAAAAATTCGATGTCACATAATATACCTTTAACCTTGCAAGCTTAACTATACCACTGACATTTCCAGTTTATTCAATTCTCTTTATTCTTTAACAATAATGAAATATCAATGATTTTCACCTAGACTTTGTTTTACGACAACGTTAACTTACCACCATAACGGTGGGATTTTGTAAGTGTAGAAGTGTAGTGTGTTTAGTCAGTGTATATATGTATATGTATCGTATTTATTACAGCTTTTACTGAAATGAGTACTTTGGTGGTTAGCGTAACAGTCAGTAATGAAATTTTTTGAAGGCCATCAACTCACATAGGTTAAGTTTTACTAAATTGTATCAGTATATACCTGCATGTATATACACGTGTGCTGAAGTGTCCAATCGGCAGAAAATAGTTTGCAATAAACTAAAACCTTGCGTGTATAGTTTTGTTGTATAAAACTATATAGGAGAAAATACAAACAGTACGTAAAGGACAATGGTGAAGCTATATGTAAATATGTTTGGCTAGTTATTTTGCCAACGTCAGCTCAGCTTTCACCAGTCAGTCTATAACACATCATACTACATGCTTATAATAATATATATGTACATCACCACTACTGTCATTGTAAAAGAAAACTACTACATTTCTCGTTTTTTTGTCGATGCTGATAATGATCAATTTTTCTATAATATTACTTTAATAGTCACCAACTAAACAAAATGGCCTGAACTACGTGTAGTATTTTGTTTGTTTACCACATATTACGAATCATTTTTCATTTCTTGCCTCTCAAGTTTATTAGACGTGTTGAGGTTATTGATCAAGCTTGTTTTTAAAAAGTTTAGTCTCCTTATCGTGTTCCATTTCAACAAATAAACCCGAATCTCGCTTTCTTTCTCATTTTCTTATTATGCTCTCTTTGTGCTTGTTAATACGAGTAGAAAAGATTTAAGCGAGTCCAGAGTTCGGAAACCAGGGGAATTTTTCAAACTTGAACAGTGAACTTCTTGATCATCAACACAGTGTTTGAATCACAAGGGCAGCAAGAGTGTTTCAAAAATAATATACCTACCTAGTAATATTCCCAAGAAATGTTGCGCAGCCACGGTGGAATTTAATTCCACCGTAACGGGGAAAACACCCAACGGGCACGAGATTCTGATAAGCAACGGAATTGCAACAGCAGTGGGTAATCGAGTTGCTGTAAGCGGATGTCTTACCCATGAAGGAAGTCGCATCATCTTGCATACATTTACTTTTGATTGAGTAAGAAAGCTTCATACCGTGATTCAAAATGTCGTATCGGGATTTGAGAAGTGAGTAAACCTTTATGAATTGAATTAAATGCTGCTTACTATTAGCAGGGGGATTGAATAATTTGATGAAAATAATATGTGAAACGTAGCCAGGAGGAGAAAATTGATGGTGTGTTTTTTGGAACTTATTCTAAACTATGTAGTTTACTGATGATTGTTATATTTTTTCTAATTTCCATCTACATAGACTTGGCGGAAATGCTGCGAGCCGTTGGCTATCCCCGAATGGTATCTGTTGAAAACTTTCGGAATCCCAATTTCCCCCTTGTGGCAGACATTGGCCGGTGGCTCGTGAGCCAGTACGAACCGAAGACTGATTTTCCACATTCTGTGGAAACAGAACATGATCGTGTACTTTTTGTTAGATTATTCGCCGAATTTATGGTGAGTCAGTATTTTTCATTGTACAAATTTCAAAATGCTTGTTTATGTTTTCCGCTTCCGGTACACTACCTTGTTTAAAGATGCACGCCTCTCCCAACTAATTTTGTCTGTGTGTAATTGTAACCCATTGCGGAAAGGTTTACCCCACCTATGATTTTAAGCCAACATTCTTCTTCTTCATTTTTTCTTCAATCCCAAAGATTTATAGACATATTGTGACGTACCTAAACGTAATATATTTTAATTTGATAGGTTACCAAAGTTCAGGTCAAATTGAATACGAAAAGGCTGTACCAGGCAGATGGGTATGCGGTGAAAGAACTCATCAAAGTTGTGTCGGTCTTGCATAACGCTATGAAAGGCAGCGAAAAGGATCCCAAAGACTCCAAATTTGACGATCGTCCTTTCGAAATGCTCATGCATGATGTAAGTTTAGTTAATTTGAATAGATTAACCAAGATCATAATATTTAATTTTAATACTATAGTACTGTATACATACATATATGACTGAGTCCATCCTTAATTACCTTCATTTTAATTGTAGCTTAAAGAGCTGAAAGGAGTTAGAGAAATTGCTTCCGCCCTAACCCAGCGTGGCGTCACCTTGTACGATCTTCTAAACAAAGAGGTCAGCCTTCGTGAAATCCGTCAAGCCGCCCTATCCAAGGCCTATGAGCACGAGGAAGTGGAGCGACTCCTCAAAGGCTCTGTTCAAATGATGTCACAAGAGATGAGCAAGCTAAATGGAATGATAGATTCAGTGCAATCCAACCTGGCTTCATTGGACGGGAAAATCGAGAAACGTAAAGGAGATCTGGATCGTAGTCAAAAGCGATTGTTAACGCTGAAGAAAGTACGCCCGGCCTTTATGGACGAGTTTGAGCAGCTTCAGAATGAACTCTCTCAAGTATATAAGGTGTACGTCAACAGATTTCGATGCTTGGCCTTCCTTCAAAATCGAATAGAAGAAATGAACAGAGAAGATTCAGAGAGGAAGGCAGAAGAAAAGCTAAATAAGGCAGAGCTTAGCACTTACGGTGGAAGCGGAGATGACTTTTTATACGGTGGACTGAAAGGTGATGGCATTTATTCGGGCTCTGATGACGAATCAAGTGATGAGATGCACTTGATAAATGAATCCAACATGAATCTGGCAACGGCTGGGAGATCCTCATTTGCCCCAAGCCGAGCAAGTAAACAAAGTCAATCTGGACTTCCCCCTGGAAATGCGACTGCTAACACGGGAAATCGACCTGCGCCTGGCCCCAATGGAAACGCAAATGGAATGAGACCAATGGGATCAATGAACGGAGGTGGTGCACAATCATCACGCGCTAGAAATCGACAATCGTATGGATCAATGCTGGGACCAGAAGATGATTCCGAAGAGTCAGAATCTGATCTTATTCTGGTGGATGGCGAGAATGACAACTCTGAGCTCGGCTCGGATGAACCGGACGATGATGATCTTCTGCAAATTCAAAAGGCTGGTATCAATAGTAGTATGGGGGTAAATGCGAGAAGGAATCTTCCTTCAAGCAATAATCAATACATAAATGGAGGAATGATGGATCCTCCGCCGGTTCCGGTAGCCAGCACGAATCCAAGTGCAGAAATGATCAATTATCCCAATCCCAATGATGATGGATACAACAATCACTCCTCAATGGGTAACGGTGATCTTAACGGTGGGGTTGGGGGTGGCCCAGGTGGTTATATGATGGGGAATGGTGGCCCTCCAAATCACACACTTGCAAATGGGGGCAAAGGGTATCCCGTGGATAATCTGAAGAATGGTTCGTCTGGAAAACGGTTACAGCAGCAAATGTCAAGGCCAACGACAAGTGGGAAAAGAAGGGGTTCGTCGCAGCAACAAGCGCGTCGAGTTGCGGATGTGGATGATGATGATGAAGACTTCTGATCGTACATGATACATCGAAACTACGTGTATGAGACCAAGTTTGCGAAAAAATCCGAGTAACTAGTGATTAGCTTTCTTTACCAACTTTAAAATCGATTGCACTTTTAAATATTTCAAGTTAATATTTTCCTTGTCAGCGCGCTTGAGGAACGGTTTTGTATGACGGTAGTGTTTGTATCGAAATTGTAATCAAGTATCACCTTTCTCTAGTATGTACTTTTGAAATATTTGGAATTTGCAAACTACATTAATACTAAAAACCAACCTGAAAAGAGAATTTCTAGATTTAGGTAATAAATGTAAGATAACAAGTCGTAATAATGATAACCTATGCTTCTTTGAATGTGTGTGTAGTGTGAACAGAAAAAATAATTACTATCTAAATATGTATATAGTTTATGTAGTCAATTGCAATTGGATAAAATGATTTAAATTAATTTAATAATGGCAAATCATAATGTTAATGTTATGATGATACAACCATCAACCTTTCGACATTTATTAAAGACTAGAAATGGTTTTAAAGTATGTAAGATCCCAAAGGAATTCAATTGCATGTTCGTTGCATTGCACTCTCTCTCTCTCATATACAAAACATGATGTCGTTTACCTTTCTATGCATTTCTGAGATTTTAAAAATGTTGTATCATTCAGCACTCAGCACTTACTTTCAACTGTGCCTAAGATAACCAAAAGACGGAAAAGACCATTGGAATTCATAACTTTTTATGGCAATGCATAGTAAAACACGTTAATAATTTTGCTGATTCATGATGAAAAACTGTTCCTAAATTTTCGTAATAACTCTACTGCAACATACCCATACGCATTACTATACAATAGTTACGTTATAAACAGTTATCTTCGGATTTACATGTTATTTTTTAGTTATCATTTTTAATCCCATCGTACCATAAATGTCGTAAATCAACCGGTCCTTTATTATGCATTCATGGAATTCATTCTGATTGGCACTAGTTGAATTATAATTTGTACGAGGTGACGATACTTCACTTAAACAGGAAAGGATTTAATTTATTACGCAAAAAGGAAATTAAATTTGCCAGTCATCAAGCTGAACCTAGAAATAAATCAATCAAAATGAGAAATGCATCATCTGAACCAAATACCTACTCCTTCCACATTGTTAGGGTTGTATTGATAAGCAGAACTCATTCTTTTCACAAAATACACATTTCATTGAAAAATTGTTACATCAGATGCAAGAAAAAAGGTTAAATTTTAAATACATTTTCAATGAAAATTACAATTGTAAATCTTCTCAGCGATTAAAACTTGACAGGAAATAATCTCATTTCTCTTTAACATTTTGGTTTTTTTCAACGTTGCATAAAACCACGCATTTCGATTCATTCTTGTATTCAAGCGTGCGAAGCCTACTACATATAGTCGAATCATAGTCCTCAATTTCAACTTACGAAATTAGAGAATTTACAAAAATTCATTACAATAAAGGCACAAAATGGCTATCAAAGGCAACCTTATATTCAAAGCAATGCTGATTTGTGCATTAGCACTGAATATAGATGCGGGTTTGTAACATTACATTTTACAAAATATTAACTAGAAAGCAAATGGAAGAGAAATAAAAATCCAACGCATTGTTTTATAGCATCTAGCTTCTTGTGAATTCTTTTTGAACCAGATCAAAGTATTTCCGCTGGAACGTGCAGACTTCGAGATCTTGACCCTAACTCCTCACCAACCAACCCAATAACATTAGACCCATTTCCGGATGACTTACCAAGTGGTAGTCGTGCATGGTATGAAATAATCATTATCTGAGAGGTCTCTTATACAATTTCAATATAATTAATAGGTAGCATGAACTCATTATTCTAGGACAACACCAACGTCTGGTCAGGTATCTTCAATAGCAGTTGACCCAATAACAGGCCATCAAGCTTACTTAACCGCATCATTCAGTGCTATCTCAAACACTTATTGGATGAATGCTAACGCAAGAACCAAAGATTTTGTTAAGGAGCAAAAGACGAGACTCATGAAGAGATATGTAACCCTTCGCTGTAGAGATGGTACATCGACAAAGTATCATTTAGAAATTCCAATGCAAGACATTGAAGCGGTACTGGTGAATCTCAATTTCATACATAAATTCCATACACAATACACCTACATAATACTCTTT
Organism: Sinella curviseta; assembly: GCA_004115045.4. Lineage (NCBI taxonomy): Eukaryota > Metazoa > Arthropoda > Collembola > Entomobryomorpha > Entomobryidae > Sinella > Sinella curviseta. The sequence continues at coordinate 9,566,564 of CM023203.3, forward strand.
CTATCTTAAAAAATCGTTATTGTAAAGCCGGAATTTGCCGAAGCCGAGTATACTTTCAACATTACATCTGATTGGAATGCTAACCGACCTATTTCGGAAGGACAGTTTGTAATCGTTAATGATAATGCCGTTGAACTGGAAGGCTTAGAATGGTCCTTGGATTTCGTAGCATCTCGAGATATAATTAAAGTGGTAACGCATCCTCTCTGGGTGCTTCCGCCAGAACGGTATTATTTTCGTCTGGATATATTTCTTAAGGATGAAAGCATAACCCTGCCGGCAGGAGAAAATATTCAAATAAACCTTTCGGCGCGTGATCGGTTTAACTCAGGCACCACGAAAATTAATATCAATGTCTCTGAATGATAAAATCTTCCAAGCAAAGAGATACAGAAAATGTGAAAATTTCTGCATACTTGAAAATGTTCGCTATGAATTTGTCCGTTTATATGAACCGAACTAATTAGGTAATATTTCTTAACTTTACTACAAAAGGATTCGCATGGAGTGGGTGGAGATATTGACAAAAATATTGCAATTGCATACTTGCATCCCTACTTCATCTAAATTTGATTTTATTGTCGGCTCCATGTATTGCTGTGTATTGATTCTGCATAAATTGTTAATAAAATATTATCATGCATTAAAATCCAATTTTACGCATTAGTGTTAGGGTTATTGAGTTATTGCGTGTTTAATAAAGTTGTCGCCATCATTGAAGCTGATAAAGATACATTTTTTACCAACTTCTACATATTTCCCATTTCCACAGAAAACCAATTACGTTAAAGCAGCATTACCTGATTACTGATTAAATAGTTTCACATAGATGGTATAAATCCTTCCAGTGATTATAAATGCTTGATAACATGAAATAAACACGTTAAGCTCTGGTCTTAGTTTCAACGCTAATTTGACATTCATTTCATTTGATTTATGGATCACTAATAATGTTGAACATTTTTATAAGTAAAAACCTGTTTGGAATTTCTGAATAAAAATATTTCGAAAAAGTCTGTTATTCTTTTAAAAAAGGCAAATAATGACTAGCAAAACTAGCGTTCTGTTGACAGTTTTGATTTTTGTATTCGGGCAGCATATTGACACGGGTGGTAAGGTTCATACTTAAGTAAATTACGCAAATTAAAATGATGAAGATATCATTGTTCAGCTAACATTGCATTAAATGCAATTAATTTTTTTGTTAGATGCAAATCAGAATACTCACGCTGGAACATGCGGACTGGTGGGTCTTGACCCTGATTCGTCACCAACAAACCGTATCACCTTGCCCCCAATTCCCGATAACTTACAAAGTGGCACACGGGCATGGTATAACATTTTTTTCATATTGTTGCTTGCTATTTTTGCAAACTAATTCCTCTAACAATTTGTGATAACCTTTATTTTCCGTTTCCGTATCATACACTGTATGTACTGATTGCATTGTTTATTTTTCAAGGGAAAATCCCTTATTTGGCCTTGTCGATCGAGTAACAATAGATTCAACTGGCCATCAAAGCTACTTAACTGGATCATACAACTCAATCAGATATTGGATTAATACCAACGCAAAAACTAAAGATTTTGTTAAAGAACAAAATACGAGGGTTATGATAAGATATTTAACGTTCTACTGTGAAGACCTAACATTTACAAAGTATCACTTTGAAATTCCGATTCAAGATGTCGAACCGGTATTGACAAATCTCCATTTTTTATGTAAAATCCCTATGATATGATTTTCCTATTCTCTCTACTTTAACGAAACTATTTTCTTATATAGCCTGTATTTGCCGAAGACGAGTATACCTTCAACATTGATTCGGATTGGAACCTTGATCGACCTATTTCCGAAGGACAGTTTGTTATCGTTAGTGATAATGCCGCTGAACTAGAAGATTTGGAATGGTCCTTGGATTTCGTAGCATCTCAAGATATAATTAGAGTAGTAGCACATCCTCTCTGGGTACTTCCGCCAGAACGGTACTACTTTCGTCTGGACCTTTTTCTAAAAGATGAAACGGTAGTGTTACTGCCTGGACAAAATATTCAAATAAACCTTTCGGCGGTTGATAAGTTCAACTCAGGTACTACGAAAATTATCATCAATGTCTCCGATTGATTTTCCGTAATCAAAATATGAAATAATTTCGACGCGCTACTATTTTTTTGAAACTTGTCTACCCACTTTTACTAGCTGTTAGATTGTCGTAAAAAGCGGTACAGTTTACAATTTGCTTCGGTAGCGGTGTTTGTATTTCTATTGTTGTAATAATGAATAAACACTAAGGTTTTGAAGATTGAAGATTTCCCTTGGTTCTACAATACTATGATAAGTTTATTGCTATTTTCTCATACATTGGTTTATTTCCATTTAAATACGTACCTACACGTTACGTACCTGTCTTGTATGTGTCGTTTTGCTATTTTATATAGCCCGTTATGCAACTGAAATGATTGCGTTTAAACAATTTTACTGTTTTGATGAAAGGTAAACAATGTAAAGTATTGTGGACACACCATTCAGCAAAAACTCTGTTGAGTCACTCTGCTCCAAAAAATCCATACTAAATCCGCTTATAATGATGATAAGCATTTCTTGAAAACAAGCGTCACCGATCGTTGGTATTTGTTTTAGGTGGTGCATTTAACAAGTACAAAATGCGTCATGAAAAATAAATATTATGTTGTAAGTTGTAGTTTCAACAAAGCGATCACATAATTGTAAAATCTGAGTATGCAGTAAAATAAAGGTACTGTAATTGTATCTACGTATAATCTTAGTTTTGACCATTGTTCTAGTCGATATGGCTCTGTCGTTCCTTATCAAAGGGATTTTCGTGTCATCATTTTTTCACGGGCCTTCCTCAGCTCAGTTTTTACCTATCTTTGAACACATTCGCAATTGCGATATTCAATTGCAACTCAAAAGTGAAATGCACTTGAAATCTAACTTTCTCCTGAGCAGTGAAGTAATGATTGTCCATTCTAGTCAGTGGCTCTTTCAAAACACATGGAATTTGGGTGAATTGATTGAACATCAAGACGCCACATCAGAAGGCAGGGATTTTCCATTCCGATTTAGAGACAAATTTTTAATTGTCATTGTTGAAGACTACATTCACGCTAAAGAGCAGTTTTCACAAGGAAATGTGTTTGAAGCACATCCCCATTGCAAAAGCAAGCAAGTCGTGTACATACTTTTCGTCTCTTATGAACAAATAAATCCATCAGAGCTTTTTCGCTTGATTAATAATTTAAGGTTTTGCAATATCTTAACTCTTCTTATGCTTCAAGAAAATAATTATGTTCAGCCTACAGGGCTTCCAGGAGTACACCATAGAATTCAGCTATTTTTCATATGTCAGTTCTGTCATAATCGTTTTAATAGAGGTCCGAACAAGTCAGACTGGGTATACCAATTTAAAGGCAGTGTAAATTTATTGGATTCAAGCCTGACAAAGGATACGTTACTTGAAATTCGAAATACATACTTAAATCATTTACACGGTAGCCCTGTTGTTATTCACCGAAATGAACGCTGCGGTCAAGATTATGGCTATCATCACGGTTTTCACAATATAAAAGCGACAATGATGAAGAATAAATTGGAAATTTGTGATCCTTTAAATATGTTTGCCCATATAGCCATCGAGAAATTAAACTTTACGCCACAATGGCTGGACTATGGTGGCCTCCTATTCCTTCACTACACAAAGATTGAACGCAGATTGGGAACCGTGAGGGAGAAATCCGCACCGAAAATTCCGTCCAGCACATTTTCAGTATTTTTGCGAAAAACTAAGGAGTACTTTGTTATCTATTGTGAGACAGAAGTGCATAGACCGTCGTCGTCATTGTCATACTGGTTAAATATGTTTAGCCACGACATTTGGATTTTAATCCTATTATCATTTATAGTAACAAGCCTGGTTTCAACAAAATTGAAAATAGGACATGAATTCTGTGCCGCTTTGTTGCAAATGATGGGTTATGCATTCCGGCAAAATATGAGATGGAAACATAAAATTCACATTTACATTTCAGCAGGCTGCATTGTTCTTAGCCTGACGTATGAAGCGGCAATAACGTCACAAGTAATCAAACCACTTACTGAAACAGTATACCAAACCGTGCAAGACTTAATAGAAGCTGGATACAAATTTTTATTGGAACCTGTGGAGATCATTCCAGCAATATTTTTTGTTTATGTTAAAAGGGATCATTTAGAAAATCCCACTGCCAGAAAATATGGCGTTTATCACGAACTCCTAAATGGGCTTCGCTTTAGAAATGTTACAAGCGAGAAGAGAGGCACACTTGTGGAAATATTTGAAAATGAAACCGTAGGAGGCTGTGGCACTACAAGATCATCGTGCATGAACAATGACAAATTTAATCTCGCTATGCATTTTGAATCAAAATTAATATGGTCGGAACTATTAGAAATGAAATATGTGACTGCTGTTAGTAAATTCTGCCACATGATTCCTGAAGTATTATCAAAAGTTCATCAAGGTTGGGTAATCAGATATGTATTTCACGAAGAATTTTCAACCCTGATACACTCCATGTTGGACTACGGTTTTATGGAAATGTGGGAGAGAAATCATGAATGGCTCATGAATTACAAGAAAATTGTTCGTATACCCAATAAACATGCTCGACTGACCGGTATCAACACTTGGAGGGGTCTAGCAATGAGTGGTCATGTCATTCATTTATTTATGATTTATGCAGTTCTTGCGATTATTACTGTGCTTGTGTTTATATTTGAAAATTTATTCCAACAAAATAAATATAAAAAATTAGTTTTAAGTTAACGAAGAAAAGACACGAATAAAGAACTACAACATAATATTTAAATGAATTCGTCCATTGAAATGTAATCCGAGTAGTATCCTTCTGTTTCTTCAATTTCCTCATCTGGCTCGGAATCACTCTCATAAACACACTCCAATTCTTCAATATCTTCTCGAGTTAACGGCGCAGGCATTGAAGCCATGTACTGCAACGCTGCCATTTTCCCCTCAGATTGTGGGTGATAGTGTGCTGAACCGGTACATTCATACCAAACGTCGTATTCCCGCTGAAGTGCTCGAAAGCCAGGATGAGTGTTGATCAGAACCCATCTCTCAATTAAACCAGATCTTTCCCCTCCAGTCAAATAGAACCCATTCCAAAAATGAGTAAAATCCTTTCGAGCATCGCCATGTCTTTCAGGGCGCATTTTATGACGAGTCACGAAGGCTTGCCTTTCCTCCATGAGTAGTAGATGAGTCATGACATCTCTTCGATGGAGGAACAAATCCTTGGCAAGCTGGAAAATATTTTCATGACTGAGCACGTGCATTTGTTCTGTTAGCCTGAGCATGGAAAGATGACCCACAGCCATTAATTTCATACTGGCGTTCCACAAATCTCGAGCGATCACATCCGGTCTAGAATGTCGAGTTCGTACAACCGATCTTTTGTTATTCTCATAAAAGAATCCCGACTCCAGAGCACAGCTTGGAGAGAGGGCGCAGTAGAGGATTGGCTGGACAGCGTGAAATTCCTTTTTGTAAAAGCGACTGGCGAGATAATAGCATAATCTGGATACGGATGAAGGGAACGTGGTGCGGCGGTCGAGAAATGTTCGAGTGGCTCCAGGACACACGCTGTACGTGGTCAAGTTGCTGATTTCAGAAAGTTGGAGCTCCAGTGCCAACTGTCTGTTAAAGAGATACATGGCCAATTTGGAGTTTGCATAGCCGTCTTGGGCAGGAAGAAATGGAAGCCCTTCTTCTTCAAGATATGGACCAATGAACTCATCCATTTTTATGAAACCCTGTTCCACTGCTTTTCTGCATGTGACATTGATGATCCTTGCACCTTTTCTTTTTGCCAGTAAGCCCAGAAGTAAATTTGTAAGAAGAAAGTGCCCAAAGTAATTGACAGCAAAATGGGCTTCCTTTCCCTCGTCTGTAACGACCATTTCCTCTGGAGGTGCATTCAGTGCTGCGTTGTTGATTAATATGTCTATTCCATCCGGTGACATTCCTTGCACCTTTCTGCTGAAACTATAAATGGACGCGGTGGAGGATAAGTTTAGCTCTACCTCAACAATGTTTTGAAGAAGATAGTCAATGTCGAGGTGGTAAGGGAGCTCAATTTGGTCGTAGAAGCGAACTTGAGCTTGGTCCATGAAGCGTCTTCTCTGTTTCTCAATGTACCTCATTAGCTTCCGGCTCAAATCCAACCGTGCCTTTCTAGCTTTTACCATGTCAGGAGAGGTGAGGATGACCAAAGCTCCCCTCTTGACAAATTCATAAGCAAGCCTGTAACCAATTCCCGAGGAAGAACCGGTAATTACTACAGTTCGATGAAGACATTCCAGCTCGGTTTTCACCAAATGTCTAGGCCACGGCGCCAATTTATAGTGGTAAAACGTAAAAATGGAAAGAAGACTGACGCTCGCAATGTACAATTTGCAGCGTCGACTCCAGGGGAGGTAGAATTCTCTTTGTGCATTTCTCATCGTTTGATTCCACTCCATGTTGAATTCACTTCTGATGGTGAAGAGATAGCGAAAAAATTGCTGCAGGTTGTGGAACGGAAGGAGAAAGTCTCCATTTCTCCACATGCTCACAGTTGTCTCGGGTAAAAGGCGAATTTCGACTAGCATGCCCATAACCTCATTGGTTAAAAGAGCACCTAAACCTCCAAAATTAGAAAAGAGACGGGCGCCCAGAGTTCGAAAGTCTCCTACGGCATCTGAAGCCTGTGTCCAAGCATACCGGATGTACCTCCCGACGTGACGTTGGAAGTAACTGAGGTGACTCTGTGCTAGCGCAAATTGGTACAGCAGTCTGCCCTTCTCCTCTGCTGAAAGTTTACGCTTCACGATTTCGTCTTCCTCCATTCCCGACGTTTTAATTGGGGTAGACTATCCTCTTTTTCAAATGTACTTTGTCATAAAACATCACCCTTGGCCTGATAGTCTTCATGAATATAATGCATGCGATTTTTTATGTTGCTTGAGTCATGCGAAAATTGATCCTTTACTAAGTTTAGTGGAGTGGAGGGAGAATGCAATACAAAATCAAAATCAATGTTGTCCTTAACAATGCTGAACAATATTCAGGTTCGCTCCGGTTGGCTAATTGGACGATGATGAAAAATTGATAAGTCTGCAGCTAGTTCAATTTATGATGAGGATCCATTAATGATGAACAAATTAAATCATCGCTATATTTAACATGTGAGCAGATTCAAACTGAATTTATCGTTACGACAGAAAAATATTAGTTTAATTTTTATTCGTTTTTAGGTTAAAGAAAGTCATATAGAATGCATTCGACATAAATACCTCATTCACCAAAGAACATCTTTCTTATTAGTATGCAAAATATAATATAACTTATTAGTATTTACAGCAACGCGGTTTTTGTAGTACTAAATTAACTGTACTTAAAGTAATTACATAGATTTTATACATAAATAAAATTTACAAAAAAAATATTGCGGTCCGACATGAGATATATATTACATTAAAATTAAATATTAAGTACTGAGCACCTAAAATTACATATTATATAACACTAGTTTGAACAACATATTATCAGCCAGCGAAATATTATCTACTTTTATGTATGACTTCATGGATAACGGCAACTGAGCAAAATACATGGTAAAAAATGAGAACAGTAAATACGTAACTTTAAATACAGATTGTAGACACTACCATCTTAAAATGTTTCATAGAGAGGGATAGTTAAGAAGTCTTCCAGCTTGGGAGCTGAAGCCAGTTGGCCGAATATCTGAGCAGCCTTTTCATAAGGAAGCTTTTGTGCTGCTCCACTCTGCTGCCATTTTTCCAGCTCCTCTTGAACAATCTGCTTCACTAGCTCGGCGGTGATTTTGCGTCCATCCTCCAAAACGCCATTGGTGGACTGGATTTGTTGCCATACTTGACTTCTGCTGATTTCAGCCGTGGCTGCATCTTCCATGAGATTGAAGATAGGAACGCATCCTTTTCCAGCGAGCCATCCTGCGAGATACTCAACTCCAACGATGATGTTGTGTCTCAGTCCCTTTTCCGTGATTTTCCCATCCTCAAAGTTGAAGTTCAGAATGTCATCCCTGGTCACCGAGACATCAGGTCTTTGTTTCGAGATCTGGTTCTCAGCGGATCCCAACTCCTTGGTGAATTCTTCCAATGCAAGAGGAACGAGACCAGGATGTGCAACCCAGCCTCCGTCAAACCCATCTCGTACGTCACGCGCCTTATCTTCTCTGATACCATTCATGGCCTTTTCGTTAGCCTCTGGATCGTTTTTTATGGGAATCAATGCACTCATTCCACCGATAGCAGGCGCTCCACGTTGATGACACGTTTTGACCATGGATAAGCAGTATGCTCTCATGAAAGGGGTGTTCATGTTGATCTGGCTGCGATCAGGGAAGCAGAATTGTTTTCCTGGTTTTCCGCTGATAGGATCTGTCTGTTGGAAGGTCTTGATGCAGGAAAATATGTAGTCCCAACGGCCAGCGTTGAGTCCAGCTGAATGCTCCTTCAGTTCATACAAGATCTCGTCCATTTCAAAGGCTATAATGGATAAAAATAATAACATCTATTTAAGTACATGTTCAAATATCATACTAATACCATATCATATCTCTTTTAATTTGAACATGCTATATAGAATGTATGTATAATTGTCGAAATCTCACCTGCCGGAATTGTTTCAATCAAAACAGTAGCCTTGATAGTTCCCCGTGGAATTCCAAGTTGCTCTTGCGCATAAACGAACACATCGTTCCAGAGTCGGGCTTCCAAATGGCTTTGTAGTTTTGGCAGATAAAAGTATGGACCCAAACCATTGCTCAGGAGCTCGCTGGCATTATGGAAGAAATACAAACCAAAATCGAACAAGCTTCCCGACAGTCTTGACCCGTTAACAGTGCAATGCTTCTCATCTAGATGCCAGCCACGCGGTCTTACAAGAAGGGTTCCGACTTCCGGGTTCAGATTGTACTCTTTTCCGTTGGATGCCTTGAAGTCGACCTGTCGACGAATGGCAGCCCTCAAGTTCCACTGACCCGACAATTGGTTGGTCCATGTTGGTGCGGTGGAGTCCTCAAAATCTGCCATGTAACAGTCCGCACCAGAGTTGAGGGCGTTGATGACCATTTTTCTGTCCACTGGACCAGTTATTTCTACTCTTCGTCTCAGGAGAGGCTTGGGAAGGGGTCCCACAGTCCATGACTTGTCCTCTCGAATATTTTTCGTCGACTCCAAAAAGTCCAGTTTCGCTTTACCCTCGTTGATCTCCCTCTGCCTTTTCATTCTTGCGCCGAGCAGCTCTTGTCGTTGGGGTTCAAACGTGACGTGAAGTTTTCGAATAAAATCGATCGCGTCGGGTGTCAGAATTTGTTCGTGTTCCCGACTCACTGGTCCGAGTACCTTCAGTTCGGGATCTGTAGTCCTTCGAGATGCTGAGGCTTGGGAGGAATAGCCAGAGTAGCCCTCCCGACCCAAAGTACTTTGAGTCATCCTGGTACGCCCTTCCTCACTGTTGAAAATGATGTAGCTGTAGGCGCGCTGGTTAACGCCTTCCAGTGGGTTGGTACAAGTCGCCGACTTCAACTTTCCAGCGCAAAGAAGAAGGCGACCAGGTTGAGCGTTGTTTTGAAGGAGTCTTGTTACAGACAGCATGATTGGAAAGTGTAGTAATAAATGCTGTCGTACTAAACACAGTATTTCATTTAATAATAACTCAAAAAGAGACGTTAATTTTGATTTTTAACTGCTAAGAAATTAGACCAGAAAATAAATGTAAAATGTAAAATATTTTATGATATTTTATGCTGTCTTGTTCACAGCCACTGTAAGCGTTGTTGCTCGTTCCGCTTTCATAGCCAGATTGAGGTTGCAAGCTTGTTCGTCTCGTCGTTGCTGCTGCTAGTGGCTTTGTTCATCTCTGCTTGCCTGTCAAGTCGGTCATGTAGCGTGCACATGGCTGGATGTGCTTTAGTATATAAATATAAATACATACACATATTATGCACTTCTCTTTTAAGCACAACAGTTTACTTGATCAGTGGAACGCTACAATGGAAGGTCAAGATTTTTTTTATATTTTCAGTGTGATTTGCATATAGTTTACATGGCTTTTGCAGTTCCATAGTTGAATTTTCCATATCAAGAAAAGGTGAATGCGATGTCAAGTTGAGTTGTCGCTTTTTCTCCTATATAGTTTACTGTTTAACAAGTCTTCACTATATGACTACTTGTACGCTTATTCTTATACATTTACGCTGTGCAACTAAGAAGAAAACAGTGGAAAATTTTTATACTTCTATACACGGGGAGAGATAAACTTTATTTCACTTAAATGTTTATCACTGCCTACCATACAGATTTTTCTGTAATTTACATGGTTGACTAAACACAACGACTTTGTATGGGCTAAATTTACAGTAATGATTACGTTAACACTGGTGAATATGGTGGTGGGATTCTACAGGATCATTTTAAACACCAAGAGCGATTTCCTCCACGGTTGACTTGTGAACTCATAATTTTTGAAAAAGTTGATATACGTTGTTGTACGGTACTGTCCCTCTTGATCCGATGAACATTCCATGACTATAATATGAATGTTTAGCAATCAGTGGAAAAAGTTTTGTTAAACTGACATGGTTTATGTATAAATTTCCTGTTGAGAGGTTCATCTTTTGCCCATGAACTCAATTTACCTAACAATTGTTATGTCATTCGTTCTGTAATTTTCTGTGGGCTGCTTTGAATTCTTAAAAGTTATGTCCGAAATTAAAAATCACGCATGCATTCTTTTACTTTTCCATTTCCTTTATATGCACCCATTCTGTTTTCAAGTAGCTACCAAACAACATAGGTGACTATATAGGCGTATAAATATGATTAGCGTGGGTGTTCACAGTTCAAACTGGTTGCACCCTGATTGAAAACCATTAGCAATCAGAGTAAATGAACAAATATATTTACTAGATTTGTTCAGCAGGTATCCAGACCTTATGGCCGAAATCATACAAGCTTCCTTTACTTGGGTTTACTCTACATCTTGATGCGCATTTAAATATAGAATTTATACAGATAAACACGACATCCTAGGGGACGTCATTCATGGTTTGATTTTGATTACTTAGTTAAAGAGGTGTTCTAAGAGTTCTCCAGACGGTTTTGCAACATTTTTTGTAATTAACCCATGGCATGAGTAATTTTAACGCGCAGTAATGCTACATTCCATAGATGAATGTTGCCTATATGAAATTCATATTTTACGATTGCATGTCAACTGTATCAAAATACTTTAATTTTTTATGGAATTCGAATCAGATGACAGCAAGGAGCCAGTAGCGGTAATGTAAAGTAAAGTAGGTAGGTAGATTTGTTTTTGAACATGCAAATGGCAAGTGGACAATAATATTAATGGTCATCAACATCGTGAGTTTAAACGTGTCCAAACGAAAAATAAAATAAAACATAATTTTCGACAACACTAATTTTAAACATACCGTGTTTTTATTGTCAGTTATATTATCATTCACATCACATGTCAACGAGGAAGTGGCATGTTTTAAAAGTGTTTTTATTTTAAATCCAAAATATTTACAATCATATTTTTTTAGTCCAATGAATGCATATGCATACATACAGTCCTTTCAGGGAAAACATCCTCAGAACATTTCATGAAAAACATTATCACCTACTTTTTCTGCAAATGACATCAATTTGACTTATCGTCTGATTGATTTAAGTTTATGTGTACGCTTTTGTGATTTACATAAGGATGTGTTATTGCACGTATGTACTTATTATTTTTGGATTCATTATTTTGATGCTTTCATTTATGTACAGTCCAGGATCAATGTTCATTGGTCAAATGTCAAAATTTTGGCAAGTAAACAATTGCAAAAGGTATTACCAGTACGAAAGCCCAAAGAATAAAACACTTCATTCCGGTATAATGCGCATTATTTCAGGATGAAACAATAAAAACTTTAGGTATACGTAAGGTTTTTATGTCCGCTTGCTCCGTCCACTATCTTATTTAGTATGTGGGCTGGACAGGCTTTAGATAAGCAATATTTTACTGACGTAGCTAGCAATATGAAAGAAATAGGTGGTCAGAGTCTGAGTGTTTTGCTTGGCTGTTTATTTGCTCAACGGTGAATCGGTGAACCTTTGGACTTGCTGTCAGAGTAGTTCGCAATTAGCATATTTTGGGAAAAGCTTGTATTGTTTGAAGATGACGTGACTGAGACTGTTTAATAGAACCTATTTTTGTTTGCATTATTCAAAGTCTGCTTAGATTATGTTTTTTGCCAGGTATGTTTAGATTCTTCACCACTACTGTCATGAATCGAGACAGTTTGATGAGATTAAAAGAATTGAATTGAGTCAATCACTACAACCACCACCACTACAAGGTGTCATGCCACATCATTCGTAGAAAATGAGACAACCATGAGCCAAACATATTATGAATTCATGAGATTTAATTGTGGTTTAAAAATGACTGGTTTTTCGCACATTTTGCTTTACTCAAGCTTATCTATACAAATGGTGATATGAATGAGTTCATCCCAAAGATGACGATAATGTTGATGACGCTGTCACATTTATAATGCCAATCAATTGCAGAACATTTTCTTTCAAGCTTGTTACTTATGATATGAGCAGACGCTGCCCATTTACCTTACGGTTCATAATTCATATACCATATTATTATGTTAGTGGGAATGCTAACAAAATGTTCAAGTTGTACTGTTATGTCATCTTTCATCTACTTGTTTTACTACTTCAAGATAATTAAAATTGTCATTAAGCTTAGTAAAGCAATATTTTATTTGGTTGATAAATGTTCTGATAGATGTTGCTCATTGCTCCTTCAATGAATCTGCAGTAGATAAATCCAACAGTAAATGAAGCACAAAATTGTATTCAGTAAACAAACTTAGATTTTTATTTCGAATGTAATCATTGTTGTTGGCGTCTGTTTCAAAGTTCATGAAAAATTTTCCTTAGCTTGACAAAGCCTGTAAGATTCCATTCTATCCAACTTTCCTTTTAGAACTTCGACGCATATTAAAGCTGTGCATCTGTGCAACAATCACGATTTTCCGAAAACATAATGTAGGTTATTGTACTACAATGAGAAGCCCGACATGGACTTTGTTCGATTCATTCAGTTCAGACTTTGTTCTCTCACAGATCAAAACAAAAAGTCCAAAGTCCATTTTTCTTGTTTACAAATATCCTCAGCAGTGGTTGGACAACGTGGGCCATGCAATAAAAGAAGCCAAAAAATCTTGCTAGAAAACAGAACATCAACATCTTCAAAGCACCAAAACCATAAAGGCCCATGGCTCAAAGTACACGCAAGTCTGCAGCATGCAATTACCCTTGCGAAAACATATGAACAGGTTATTTTTGCTCATGAAATTCGTTGTCTCCGTTTTTCATTTGGTGTGAGCTGTTATCTAAGCTTGCTTCATTGCGTACACACTGTAACTCTGTAAGTATTTAGTAAACACTTTGATACAAAGACACGTTCGCTGCTGGTATAGTCTAGAGTAAAATGCATGTTGTTGATTCTGTGTTGCGGTAATTTTCCATGTATGTTCACTAGTTATGCAAAGATCTGTCGGTCCCAGTCCCGTGGCAATGTTATAATGTTATAACTGAAGGCATGCCCATTTCAGCAACCAATAGCAAGGATTGATTTCTCTGTCAAAAGGTTTTATTAAAACAGAAGGATTATAAGACATGTTCCCTTTGACAGAACTGAAGCATGTACTCTTAAGCTCTGGAAAATTTCATCATTTCGGAGGAGAGGTTTTTGTTTGTTTGTCATGAGGTTTCCTTTTTTGTTTATCTGCGTTGTTGTACCTTATTTTTATTATTGTGGAAAATATTGGAGTTTATCATGGGAGCATTTTAAGCAAACTTACATGTATATGTATTGCATTATTGTTGGACACAGGAGGTACATATAATTCTCCTTTACCCAAGGCATTATTACTTTGCTTGGATTTTATATTAGAATGCCAACACAATTTTATTTCCTCGTAAAATGAAACCAGGAAAATTGTACTAACAGTCATGTTCAAAGGACATTGCAATGAATATTGACTTCTCATCCCATGATGATCCCAACACGTACAAAGAGATGTTTTTAAATTAAATTTTGACTGTCTGGTCACTGGTGAGTATTGTATGGCGACACATATAATTTGACAATCAATTATAATTTGTAAACGATTCATGCAAAACTACAAGAGGAGAGCAATTAATTTTTGTTTGCACAAAATGCTCTACATAAAATTACATTGAAATGACTGGTATTGGTTGGAGAATAATTACAGTTCATATCATGTTATTTTAATCGTACTTTGATCATTCTACTATAAAAATCTATACATTCATGCATAAAGTTGCAACAAATAAAATATTATCATTGTAATGGAAATGATTACTGAAAGAATTCTATAAGTAGTCGATGTCATATAACCAGTTAATAAAAAAATTGAATATAATATATGCATGAACAAATGCACACAGTGCACTCGCAAAAGCACGTTGTAAAAATTCAAAATTAAATGCACAATTTCACTTTTGTCTTGTACCATAAGTCATCTCATGAAATAATTTGCATTGTCAAATGTCGATTCCTTTGATTTTTGATCAGTAAGAATAATTGTTAATATTGTGGCTCAGTTTGTAAGTTGCTTGCTTGCCAGAGCTGTCATTGATGTAGGTTAATGATCTCTTTCTTCTTTGCATATTACCTTTTCCACTGTTCATTCTGCCATCATAAGATTTCTGCATGATACATTTTTATCCTAATCCAGCTCAGTGGTCTACTTCTATAACTTCTACCTATCTGACCAGTCCATGCATACCACTGAATATTTTCTGTAATATTAATGGTGACGCATTTTTTATTTTTCCACTAAGCTGTAGTCATAAACGCACAGACAATAATTCAAGAATGACGAATGTAATAATTACTAAAACATTTATTGCGTCTATACGTACCTT
Source organism: Sinella curviseta (assembly GCA_004115045.4). Lineage (NCBI taxonomy): Eukaryota > Metazoa > Arthropoda > Collembola > Entomobryomorpha > Entomobryidae > Sinella > Sinella curviseta. The sequence continues at coordinate 9,581,637 of CM023203.3, forward strand.
TTGTATTTGGTCAATGATCGACTTTACGTCAGCTTTTATATCCATTAACATTCTTGTTCTGTCACAATAACCAATTATATTCAGATGCTACTGGTTATTTCCAGTTTTGTGTTTATGACATCTGAGTGGAAGGAATATCTTTAATACTCTTATTCATCGCTACTTTTTTCTTGTCTCGAAAGGAATGAAATATGTAGCTATACCTAAAATACCAACTTGGTGATGCCAACGATGCTTGTGTTATGAAAAATCGAAGAAAAGTTCTGGATTTGTACCACATAAATATCAAAAAGGGTAAATCGAACTTTTTGGATGGGTGTACATGTGTACGTATACACATATCATGTCTCGTATATATTTAGTTCATAATATATCCAATTCATAAGTATTTTTTGTTTCTTATCATTTGGTTTTCCCAAATCTTTGGTGAAACGAACTATTATTATGAACACCTGTGTTGCATATGAAGTGAAGAAATGCCTGACAAAACGACATGAGACACATATACCTCGAAAATTTCATCAGTTTTTATAAGGCTGTATTAAGATTTTTTGGTTGCTATTTTTAATTCATAAAATGTAGCGTTATATAAGTCACAGCTTTTTATTGAAATGAAACCCAGAAAATTTTATAAATGAACAGCAGCAAAAATGAAGCAAGAATGAAGAAACTCGGAATATAGCTGACATAAATGTGCTTCTGCTCACTGGTTTTATATACCTTTTACCATTTAGTATTAAGAAGGTGAGTAAATGTAATGTCTAAAACTGGTTGGACCCACGACCCACTCATCACAGCCATATGGATATGTATAATATGTATACCTACATTTCATACTCATGTCCTATCGCTGCTTTCAAGAAGTTACAACTGGAAATTTCTCGTGGAAAATTACACAGAGAAGCTGATAACCCTTATTTTTATTTTTAATCCGGTAATGTCTTCTTCTGGTATTCTATAGTAGGTGGTGTCTCTAACTATAGTCCTGTAATGTAGTCAATCGAAGCTACCAGCATATTATTATAATTAGCATAGTACTGATGATATGATGCGGATTAGTTCTTTTTAAGTTGTGATCTTATCCTAAAAAGTAAGCTGGAGCCGGATTTCTAATAAAGCAATAGCTTCATTCCATGCTGACTTACCAAATCCACTTTCGTCGCCGTCTCGAGATAAGTTCAATACATTATCAAGCATATGAGCACTATTTCTGTTTTTAATTATTCATCAACATCCAAAACATCACTACTCACTACTTGGTTGGTACGTTATGTACGCTTTAATGATGTGCATAAAACCAATCAAGAGGGAAATCCAGATAAAACTAGTTTAGGTATGGGACAAACACATACCAAGTGCAAAATCCGTTCGCATCAAATCAAAGTTTTCTTTACAATGGCAAATTATAGCTTTTATATGACATTTACGTCACATTACTAACTCTTACCGGTGCTCCATATACTAATAATATGCTTTGAGTATAAATTACATTAGTGTCATTTTGAGAAATCAGATTCAAGCAATTAGTGCCACTACTTATCATAAACTGATCAACTTTGGACTTCGGGAGGGAGGCGTGGTTGGGTTCATCCCCTGACCAAAGTCTGATTAATTGATAAATTGAGATGTCCTTGCCCGAGCATACTTCTTAACTTGGTTATAAAATTCGACATTTTTTCGTATTATCATGAATACCTATAATCACCAGAAAAGTAACGTACGATAAAAAAGACTGAACATATAGCGGATTGGAAAAGCACATGCTTATGATGCAAGCAAATACAATGCATGTAAACAACTTTTATCCCCTAAAACTTTACGGTAAAATATTGTGAAAATTTTTTCGAAAAAGCACATGATGTACTTTATGAATAGCATGACACATTAAGCAAGCATAATTAGAGGTGGATCATTCTATCAGTTAATACCAATGGGATGGTCACAGTGACGACTTGTATCGACCGCTTACCTAACCATCTTATCATAATTCTCGTTAATAAATACAAAATGACACCCTGTGATCCCCTAATTAATACGTACATTGTGAAATAAAGAATTTTTGCAATAGCGTCATACGTGTCGTCTCATCTTATCAGTCTATTTTCCTTCTTTGGCCTTCGGTAGGGTAAAGTCCAGTATGTCCACACTGGAACTCCAAAAACAGATCACTTCAATATGGTTCCTCCGCGTCGACAACATCAACATCCAAGCAAACTTGATAAATAAAAAATAGTATCCAAATCCAAAACAAGTTAACTGGACATGATGAGATCCGACTCTGCCTTCCAGTTCCAGCCAATCGCGTGGTAGTTCACCACTAACGTCATGCGCCACTCCTCCATTGTCCGTTCGGTGGACTTCTGGACTGAGTCGTCACGAGGGATTTGTTTTTCTCACATTTCAGCGACGACGGTGACAGTAATAAACTTGTTATCAGCTAATATAGCTCAATATGCTTGATGATGACATCTTCATCTCCGGTATAACCACGTTAAAACTATGTCCATTATGCTTACATATTTTTGCTTTCATGTAAACAGGCAGGGATGCAATGCAATCATGTCATGTTGTCATCTGACTACAGTGAGACTCACCTTCGACTTTACTTTTACGCTTTAAACAAAAGTATACAAGTTTCCAGCAAATGAGTGAGAAAAACTGGATCGAATCCAGAAAATACTGCTACAAAATCTCTCCAGAGTGAAATTACCACACACTTCCACTTCATTTCCTACAACTTAAGGGTTGCATTTTACAGCACAATATTTACTTCTATCCATGCACATATCAGATAGTAGCTCTATCGTTTACAACGCTGTAGCCTATAGGTATATACTAACTCGTAGGAATGCAGTTTGGTATGTGTGGAACTCCTGGAACCTGTATTACGTACGTAAATGAAGCGAAGCTAAATATGATTATCTCTGGATTTTTTATATGAAAAATTTGTCTGTGTGTCTGGAACGCGAACGCATGAAGACGCTTTCATGGACCAAATTGGTATACTGCTTCGTTATGTAAATTGGCTCTATATCATTGATTTACAGCACAAACATGCAATTTGACCCTTGAACAGTTACGATTTCAAAATTTTCAAAAGGCGAGAATGGCACACCACTATCGTCCGTGAGCATAATGTTTCAATTTAGTCATTCTGAAACTATCTGTTAATGGCGATTTCAAAATGGATGTTCATAATTGTTAACATTTATCCCTTCAGCTACCTTTTTTACCTGTTTTATAATAGTTTTTGGGGGTTACTCTGTAAAGATGAGCGTATAGGTAGGCTTATCATACTGTTAAAAACGACCTTTGGAACTTGATGTCAAGTATGAACAATTTTGATGATTTTTAATGAATGGTTGATTATAACCGCTTATCATACAACCTATTATATCTAGTTTTTTCACGTATTCGTCGTCTTCTCTGTATTTAGCCAGGCTAACACCAATGAGGATTATGCGGTGCGCAATGCTCATGAATCATAAATTTACTCTGTTAATGCTTTCAAGATTTCGCCTCGTCCGTGCACTTTCCTGATTTGGGGAGCGTGTCATGTCACCCTCGCGTATTTTGGCATTCATATTTGCCATAATGCACAAAAGCTTATCAGCACATTGGATACTTATCCTTTTTCCTATCAGTCAGTGAAGTTTTTCGTATCTATATTTATTCATGAATGCAAACTTACAAATTCTCCTTTGCCTTATTCCATATTAGGTGCTTATACATTGGGTGTAAATAAAGTTCATACATACTACGTGGAATGTTCCAAATGTCCAAAGTCCACAATCGTATCAATTGAGCTTTGAGCCGAGAATTGAACCCATTTCCCGATTTTCGTCAATAAACAATACGATGTCATTTTTTGGCAGTTGGAACACACTCTCGTACATACTGTTGAGTGTGTTTGGCCCTGTATTCATTCCATGTAAAATTGGAAAAAAATCTTATGGGTGATGATGGTAATAGTTATAATGTACCTTTGCTGCGTTATATTCATATCTTGGAATTTTCCTCCCTTTAAGCATGGTATACTAAAACTGCAGCAGTGAAATAATGACGGCATATGGGTGAATGAAATCATGAAGCCTCAGTTCACAACTTACGTATTGTTAGCCTGTTAATCTTCCCTAAACCTACCACCACTTACTTGTAGTTTAGGCCCTTTGGATTTAAAGTATTTATGCTAATTGTAAGTATGATATAGGCCAGACGGTTCCAGGTACATTATAGCATTCATGAACTTTGTATTGCTGGTAGCAGAGAGTGCCAGAGTTCCGTGTTCATATCCCTTCGCTCTTTACCTTTTCCCCAGTTCATCGCGTCACAAAAAGTATAACACGTACGCATAATGTAAGTACGCGACTTAATGTTACGATGATTTGTGTATGTGCTTATATGAATTCTTGGCTATTATGGCCTTTTACATGAACAATAACACAATATGTATAGGCCAAATTTTGTGGCGACAAAGTAACAATAGCTCATAATGGAAACTTGAAGGCAAACTTTTCTTGAAGACAATGCAAAATAATTTCATCAGCTCATTTTCTTTTCCTTGTGGATGATTTTTAATGTCTTTTAGATGGATGATGCCATGCATATAATATGGATATACCTTCATGATTAACTACATATATGTAATATATACAACATAATAACTGTGTGCTACGACATGCATTTTTCATTCTTCTTCGGCCAATATATAGAGCATTTGCAGTCTACAAATTTACTTCATTCGTAGTGATTTGTTCAAACGAGTAACAACACTCTACTTGTCAGTTAGAGAAATTCCAAAAATCTTCCTGAACTGTACTTTTGTGAACTGTTCTATTTCCTGGGAGTAATAATTCAAACGCAAACACTTTCAAGGTATGTAATAATTGAAATTAATAAAATTAATTTAAACCGACTTTATTTCATGAAGTCTTCAGGTATTTAAGTATTCTTTAAGAAAACAAAGGTGTTTAAAGACATGGAAATTTTTGCGTCTGACATCGGATATTGCCCTAGCTAGATTTTTTTATTGAAGTTGTGTTTATTCTTTCATTTCAACGGAAAGTTATGACTTTTGTTATTGTTTTTTCATATATTATAAATGGGTTTACTGGATTATTGAAACCCAGCCACATTTAATCAACAGCAGAAAATTTCATCTTTTGATCGTCAACAACAAAACAGAGTCCATGCAAAATATTTATTCTTGAACGCTCCACGCCACACACATACACACGTTTAGTATCGCGTTGCGTCGTTGGTGCAGGTTTTTTTCTATTCATTGAATTGAGGCGTGAGGATGCTGTGGCTCATCACAAAGTATGGTTAGTGCTTAGTATAGTAGTCAAAAAGGTGGTAGGAGCGTATTAACGTGAGTAGAGGAATAGGAATATTATTATAGTATTAGATTTAGGGATAAACAAGCAGACAGGAGACAAGAGTGGGCAAAATCCAGAGCTCTGATGCTTTAGGGTTATTATGGTGCGTTATACCAAGTCGCGTGGTGGCTGTCATTCATATAAAAAGCCCAGCTTTCATTCTCAGGATTCAGTGTAATTTTCTGTCTCTTCAGTGACACAACCAATTAAGAAACATTTCTGAAAAAAGTTTCCAACTTTTCTCTTGCAAATAATTTGCATAATATACAACAAAGCAGTACGCTTGAATAATAAACGAAAAATATATATTTCCGACTTTTCAGTTCCATTTAATCGAAGCAACAAAGTGCTTTAGAAGCCTTGAGAAGAAATACATACAACATTTATTCCTACTTTTCTTTGAAGAATCGCCTTTTGTTATCCATAAAATTCGTAAGTAAACAATTTTTACGTGATTTATTATTTTAATAGTGATGATAATTTGAAATTAATTTGCATTTTGTTAATTTATAAAATTATTTTTCATTTATTTTTTCAACAGAAAATGATGAACAACACAAAGCTTCTCGTTTTCAACTGCTCCGGCTTGTCCGCAGCCCAATTGAACATGATGCGCAACTTTTCCTCCAAAGTGACCATGCGTGCGGTCTCCCAAAAGTCGGCGGAACGCATTGCCAAGACGGAACGTGACTGGAAGGAAAACCCACGCTGGAAGGGAACCGAGCGCCGCTACAGCGCCGCCGATGTTGAGCGTCTCCGTGGCTCAGTCGAGATTGAATACTCCATTGCCAAGCAAGGCTCTCAGAAGCTATGGAACGCCATCAACGAAACACCTTACGTCAACTCCCTTGGAGCTCTCACCGGAAACCAAGCCATGCAACAAGTGAAAGCTGGGCTGAAGTCCATCTACGTCTCAGGATGGCAAGTAGCTGCTGACGCCAACATTTCCGGAGAAATGTATCCCGATCAATCCCTGTATCCAGCCAACTCTGTTCCAGCCTTGGTAAAAAACATCAACAGAGCATTAATGCGTGCTGACCAAATCCATCACGCCGAACAGTTTGAGGGAATCGAAAACACCTCAGGCATTAGTGACTGGCTCGTCCCATTGGTCGCAGATGCTGAGGCCGGGTTCGGTGGCGTACTCAATGCCTTTGAACTCATGAAGGGGATGGTTGAAGCTGGTGCATCCGGAGTTCACTTTGAAGATCAGCTCGCATCCGCCAAGAAATGTGGACACATGGGTGGTAAGGTACTCGTCCCAACCAGGGAGGCCGTTGATAAGCTTGTCGCTGCTCGTCTCGCCGCTGACGTTTGCGGCGTGCCCACCGTCCTCATTGCCCGTACTGATGCCCAAGCTGCCAATCTTATCACATCAGACGTTGATGCCAATGACAGACCGTTCTGCACTGGTGAGCGAACACCTGAGGGATACTTCCACACTCGTCCAGGTCTGGAGCAGTCCATCAGCCGTGCCCTCGCATACGCACCATTCGCTGATCTCTTGTGGTGCGAGACTGCCACCCCCAACCTTGCCTACGCCAAGGCATTCGCTGAAGCCGTCCACGCCCACTTCCCAGGAAAGCCATTGGCCTACAACTGCTCACCCAGCTTCAACTGGAGAAAGAACTTGCCTGACGCTGACATTGCCGAGTTCCAGAAGATCATTGCCTCAATGGGATACAAGTATCAGTTCATTACCCTCGCTGGATTCCACGCCCTCAACTACTCCATGTTTGACCTTGCCCACAACTACAAGGCATCAGGAATGACTGCTTTTGTCGGCCTCCAAGAGAAAGAATTTGCTGCTGGACAGCACGGATTCACCGCTGTCAAGCATCAAAGGGAAGTCGGTACCGGGTATTTTGACTCTGTAACCAATGTCATCCAACAGGGAATGAGCTCCACCACCGCACTCAAGGGATCCACAGAAGAAGCCCAATTCGAGGAAGAAAAGAAGGCTGCGGCAGCTGCGCACTAAGTTCAAAGGTTCAGTCTAACTAATTTGGTAAAAAATCAAGATTTTATTACAAACAAGACTGTTTGCACTTATCTTGTGTAAGGAACTGAACCACTCTGGTATACACATTCCGATAAAACTAAAATAGATTCTTATAGGTTAATCCTTTAAAAAGTCATTTTTATCGAAACAACGCATGTTTTTAATTTTAATGATGATGGATGATTGATTTTAATACGATTTTTTATTTTAATCTCATTTTTTGAGTTGCGTATGCTCATGGCTGTAAATTATGATATGTGATCGTTTCTTTTAGTTAGCTTATCTTTTCCAGTTGTAAGCCAGTCTACCATAAAAATAGACACACTTGTTTTTCGTCTTATGTAAATACTTTATGTGCAAATGTGAAACGCATTAATTTATAAGATGTAGAATAAGCTGTCTGTCAACAAGACGATAATATATTGATTGATGCTATTTATTTTTGTCCGAAATATAGAATGTATATACTTTTTTTTTGAATATAACTATGTATGTAACTTAAAGGAATACCTGTCATCATTTTAGTACTTGAAAAGTCATATTATGTGCTATCATTCATGTAAGTTTATACAGGTGCTCTGCAACGCAGTGTTATACTTATAATATCTATCCATATTTTTATAACGCCTTATATCTTACATTGTATTCCATATAAGAAAGATACTTGAATAATTATATGTACCACTAGCAGTTATTGTAAATATGAGAAATAAAATCGGAAGAAACATTAACAGACGGTTTCAATAACCAACCCTTCATTACATTCATTACATTTTCGGAGAATTATAATGAAATCCGTAAACATTTCATCAATTTTATGGATTTTCCAAATCACTTGCTGTTATTGCGGTATAGCAGAGCAAAATTGTAAGATTATAAATTAAAGCAGCTTCGTAAGTTTTTATTCGAGTGTGGTTCATGAGGTGAAGGTGAATGCAACGAAAATGTATAATATGTAACATTGAAAGATAATTATGTTTATACATACGTGTACTTTGTACAGTAAATATTATCGTGTAAATAGCAAATTGCATGTTTCGAAAAAAACCTTATGTATACACGCAATAAAAATGATAAAAACGCTTAATTAAAAACCGTGTCCATTGTCGCATTATCAGCACGACTGTTTTGTAATGATTTCACAAGAAGATAACACCATGTCATATGTCATATTACTTCAAATTTTATTGATTAGGTATGTCAATTATGTATTACTGGAATAGATAACAAGCGATAAATTAACACCAAAATAAATATAGAGAGCGATAGGTTATAAATGGGTTTACATCCGCAACATAATATGAATGCAACAAAGCCTATTTTTTATGAGATTCTGATCCTTGATAAATGGAAGGATAGTTATTTTCCCTTTCCGTATTTATCCAGACTGTGGACAAGGCTGCTGCACAAAGTCCAGGCAGAATCCTCTGTTCATCTCATCTGGTGCCCGGGGGTCACTCATTTCAAAGTCGTTAAAATGCACTCGCAAATTAAATGGTCGACTGAATGCTAAAAAATGTATAGAAAATGTTAAAGCAATTTATCTGGGATTTCATATTCTATTGTCTAAATTGGTTATAGTCCATGCATACTTACAGTACACAGGGGCATGAGAAGTTGATCCCGAGAGAGATGTAAACGTTCCTCCGCAAACTCGATCCACGCAGGAGGACCCGTCCGTTTGCTGTTCGCGACCTGTATCAGTTGCACAGGCAATGCCCACCCAATCTGAAGGACACTGTTCTGCCCCTGTCATTGTCCGTTGAGGAATGGAAGTGTTTTGACTTGTAGACGAGACTTGGAAGGCCTCTGTAAAAAAAGAATTGCGGTTATTTAAAAGCATTAATTATACAAGTGGACAATGCTCTTACATCAAACCGGTTCTATCAGAATCATTACACTGGTTTAAATTAAATCCAATCCAGTTTAATTCAGTTTCAGTATTTGGATCTAAATCTCGACATATCAACATGGCATATATTTATTATTGTTTTAATTAATTCCGCACCTTTCGGCTCAGCAGAATCCTTGCAAGGAACATAAACAATCCCACAAAATCCCTCCTCCGCTCGAACACAAGTGGTGTATTCTTGGGCTGACAACTGCATTCCAAATTCAGGTCCCATCATTGTCGGATCCCCATAATTAAAACTTTTAATCCTTCCCGACATCCCAGTAAAGTACTGCAGACAACTATCTCCTGCTCTATATTGAGCATTACATGGGATTTGTGAGACCTTAATACGCCATTTCCTAGCGTACGACTCTCCACTTGTGACAATGTTAATTTTTATGTTACCGCTGCTTGGTCCAGCATCAACGTACACTGGCATGAATGAAGAAACGCACATTATTACCATTCTTCATCTTTCTTTGGAAAGTTACAAATTTTAATCGGATTGCGGCTTGTATTTATATTTACACAGCCTGTCGACATTTATGCAAATTTTAATCATTTGTTTCTATTTTGGTCATTCATTTGCAACGTGCATCTGTCACGATATATACTTACTATGCTGTCCTGTATTTTCACCACAAATTGGGGGTACTGGTCGTCCACCGGCGACGACGAAGACGTCTGACTCGCAAATGTGATCCACTGGCTCCGGCTGAGCCAATGTAAACTCTTCGAAATCCAGTCTGAATGAGAGGTGTGATAATATGGATTTTTAATGCGAACACACAACTGGATTTTTCCTTCATTCTTTTCAAGTGTGATACAGCCTTTTCATGTCCAGTGCATTCCAGTTTTCTTAGGCAAAATGCAAAACTTACCGATATTGGCAAATATTAGAATCCACCTTCTGAATGGTGATTGGACATTCAATGCTTCCATCGTATGTTCCAGGCCATTCCGGATTTACAAAATAGGTCACGTTTTGGTTTGTTTCGGTGTTGCATGATTTTTGAACTGATATAAAATATAAATATATTTTGTTAAAATCGTTATAATACGTATATTTGAAATATCTTATGCGTTATGTTATATAAAAGGTACTTACAAACGCAACAAACTCCGAAACCTGCCGCACACGTTCCGAACCCCTGTCCCCCAAGCTGCTGACACTGTGCCCTCGGGTAACAGGTTCCATTTCCATTGGTCTCCGTTGAGCATGGGGCATTTTGCAGCCTGATCATCATCAACATAGAAATCACTGCCAACCAACAGAAGATACAGATTATAAATTTATTTTTCATGCAATAATTAATTGTACTACTACAAAAGTATCATGCTCTCTTACGTCTGGGATCCTTTGGATCCAAATTGTCGACGTCAACTACCCGTCCATCATCAATTTGAACTATATCTCCCGAACTTCCACTGATTACTGCGGCCTTTCCATTCGGTGACTCTTCTATAATAACTGAAGCTCTAGCATAATTTAGGAAAACACTGCCAAAAACTATCACAGCCAATGAATAGGTAGTAGTAAAGTGCCTCCCAACTGACCCCGTCTTCTCTGTTAACATGGCTGTAATGATACCAACCTAGTCAACAGATTTTTATTTCCGTCACTTGCCCTTTCGTCAGAAATGTTTCAGTTTTATTTTCGGAATTATATAAATGCTCCCTTTCTATATGCACATTCGGCCTATAGAAAACTTATTTTTAACACTTTCTCTGAAATGTCACGATATTCTCGGCATTGTACTCTCTTGAAAGCGAAACAATTCTTTCAAATTCGTTTTCAAATTTTAGCCAGCAAACTGACTACATTGCAACGGGTACCGTGATGCGATGATGACTGAGCAGAAAGTTAATGATTCACATCACTTTTTATACGCTGACCTGCTTTTCAAACATTTCTGACAGGATTCAATCTTGAAGCTGTCAACGATCATCATCAGTATACGCAGTAAGAAGAAGCGTTTCTACTTGAGGTTGATGACGCGACAAATTACATACGAGAAAGGAAAAAGGGGAAAATAATAATAATGAATGACTGGGTGATTTAAAAAGTTGAGTCTTTTTGTGCACGATATTTTCTAAAAATACCTACACATCCGAAACATGATGATGATGATGATTATGCTTGATAAAATTAAACATTACCAGCAGTGTACTGATCCCTAATAAGGCACTTGTTGTAAACCTGAGTTCAATCATCGTATCATAATCATGAGCGCGTCATCTTTAGAGAAGGATATTTTTATAAGCATTTTCTCTCTCTCATAGTCTCATTGTCATGATCTTAATTCCGCATCTCTGAACACTTGAGCATCATAATAGGAAATCATTTCAAGTGATTCGGAGGAAGCTGCGATCATTTTTGTATTTACCTTGGGATGGGCACATCCCTTTCATTGACCCCACTTCCTCAGAGGTCAGGAAGCATAATGAGTAAATCACTGTCGGACTGATGGCAGTGTTGATAGCAGATCCTTTGAAGTGGCCAAATCGCGAGAGATGCAAGGCAATAGGTACACAATGTCAAGGCAAAAATTGGTAGTCTGCCTTATTTGTCAGTTAACAATAAATTACAGGGAGGTTGGTTAAATGTGTATAATGTGTACTTTAAGATTGTATCCCCGGTTGGACCTCTCTCTTTTCTTTTTTCTGCTTTTGAATTTCAGTTTGAAAGACAAATCAAAGAACTGAAGAATGGAGGAGCAGGATGCAATGCAGTAATGGAATCAAGCAGTGCAAAAGTGTGCAACACCACCCCTTGCACATTATTAACGAGAAGCCCAAATGTGAAGTGAAGGATTTTATCAAGAATTGAAATCAAAAGTCACGACGGTAGTCATGTCGTGGGTCTTGTAGATTTCTTTGCTGCTCAAAATTGTCTTATCAATGTGTGTGTAGTGTTCAGTTAATGCGAGTGCGTGAATAAAAGTGACGTACGCTTTAGAAATGATTCGGTTACAATCAAAATAAGCTACTTGCTTTAGTAAATGAAAGTCCGCAGCTCAACGTGTACGTAGGTAGGAAACTATATTTAGAAGAAGACATTCAAATGGGCATTATGCGTACTTTATTCATTTGATTTGAGCACTCAATATTTTTATTCAAGTATGAATTAATATGAAGTGATATTCGATAAAGAATGCACATAAAACAGTCTCAATTAATCTTTACCAAACTTTTATTTCATAGCAAAAATGGAATTAGTACAAAAAAATTCAGACGGTATAATATCAATAAGTACATAACATCAGAAACATCTTTACGAACATTTTATTTCATTTTAAAATGTAATTATGAGATGAGATATGTCGCTACTATTTTACCATTTGCTTCTTATAAACAAGTGTTCGGAGTTTTTTATTTTTTTGTCTAAAAATTTGGCACTCTATTATGAAAAACATTAAGGTCAGTATTTATCACATGCAATTATAAAATTATATTCATGTTCCAGTGTGTCGGTCACGGTGTGTATATTGTATGAAGTGAGAGTGCTCGTTTGTACGTAAATGTCCAGCGAACTTGTCAACAGCTAAAAAACTCGTTCTTTTCTTTTCCCGTTTAAAAACTCTAAATATAAAATACCTCCCTTAAACTTAATTACGATAATGTATAAAAATGTACCCCTTTTGAGAATATAGCAAAACCTTACATAACCATGAAAAAATCTCTGTACGTCCTAATTGCATAGTGTCAAACAGACTCCCTACTAAACTATAATTTCACTGGCAAACGATTTGGTAAAAAGCTGCAAAACTTAACCTATATGAAATAAACATCAATAACAAATGAATAATTGCATTTCAGGTAATATTTGTACGTCTATATTATATAAAGATTATATCGTGGTAGCTAATACATAATTTTTGTCATCTAATTTGGTGCTGGCAAAAATATACTGTCGTAGTTGTCAATGTCCTGCCTTTCCATGTCCACTATTTCTGGATAATAATCTGGCCTTTTCAGAGGATACTCTACTTTATTATTACTACTCGCATTTTGCTTATTATTTGTGGTATCAATCGGCGTTGGGAGATAGTGCTGATCATCATGAGTTGGTCCTGAGTAGTAAGGACAAGTGATGCCCAACTGTTTGAGATGTGAGGTTGAAACGCAACGTCCGCGGAAATAGTAGAAATCTTCAGGACAGCGATACCGAAATTTTGCAAAGTGACCACCCGCAGTGCGGTAGCATCTAACGAATTGATTGCAGCTGCTTCTAATTGCAAACATCCCTTCAAATTTACAGGTATCGTCTCGGCGAATGGCTGGTCTAGAATTCTGCATTGTGTAAAATAAAAGGAAAGAGAAAAGGAAAAAAGAAAGATTAGAAAACTGAGATGATGATAATGACTCAGCATTTAAGGTGCCGAGTTGATGCACAGCTCAGCCTATGTTTTCACTACGGCGCAGCAGAGTTAAAATCTTATAACCAATTTAATTCATTATGCAAATTTATACAAAAAATATACATTACTATAAGCAGAAGCATTAGCGTTGTTAAAGCATTTTTTTTACAGAAAAACATATAGAGCTGTTTTATGTGTCACCTTTCTTGTGGCGGAATGAAAATAATTTTTAAAACGCGTAGGTAGACAATTTGTAGTGTTGTTGTGGATGTAAGATGGATGAAGCTTTTTACAGATTTGTACAAATAGAAGGGAAATTGTTGGCCATTTTGAAATGGTATTTAAACAAAGTGTAAGATTTCGGCTGAACAGTGTTAACTAATTTAAACTTAGAGCTAGAGTTTGCGATTAAAACCAATTAGAATTTTTGTTAACGGGAGATTCTAGCGCGTATAACGGGTGAAGGATTGGAAGTTCCATCTTTAACAGTGGCATTTTTAATCGCATCACGAAGCAATCTGATGTCAATGTTGTCCACGTGTGTAAGGAGAGCACCAAATGTTGCAGGATTATCCTACAATAATATACAAGGTTTATATACAGAGATGAGTATTCACAAAGAAATATACAATATAATGATTTGACAAATATACAACCTGTGGCGACAAAAGATTAGATAAAAAGATTAAATTCACACCTTAATTTTGCAATATTTTACACAATGTAATGTACATCATTATTTACATGATCGATAAGAACAAGAAAAAAAATGCATTATTTTTATATGCTAAACTAAACTGAGCTAAACTCATACCCATTCGGTCAGTGGTGGTTCCGCCCGTAATGCTGCCGGTGGTGGAAGCTGCTTGTTTCCGCCATTAATCCGTTCACACTTTTCTCTAAGCCTGGACTCTTCAGTTGTCGTTACATTGCATGGTTTTGCTTTTTCTGTACAAATTACAAGAATTACAATACAATTATTTATTTGTATTAGACCTGCGCACGTATGCGTCATTCAAGATTACATGTCCAACCAAACTAAATTTTACCTGCAATAATGCATTCCTGCTTATCGTACTCAAACACATGGCCATCTTCGCACTTCATGACCTTAATCAAGAAAGTACCGTTGGTCCATGTACAAACGTAGTATTTCTGACAGTCTTGTGGATGGGGTCGCATTGGACGCTTTCCGTTTTGATTCTGTTGTGAAAACAATGACGGGATTATTATCCAAATTTTTATATCCTTTTAAATAATAAAGAACCCAGATGACATACTTCGCATGTAATTTCAAACGGAGGTGGTTCGTCATCTGGATCTTGCGTAGTTGTCGGTTCCTCAGTAGTAGTTGAAGTAGTAGTCGCCTCCGTCGTGGTTGTAGTTGTCGTTGTTGTTGACTCTTGAGTAGTTGTCATTTCCTAGAGAAAAATTTAAATGCGTTACACAATCATGTTGATTCCAAATTCTGTGCTGCGAGAATGACCATTTACCTCTGGTGGAACTGATGACATTGTTATCATTGTTCCAGTGGTGCTATCCATAAAAGTGGGGCAATATGGCGTGGTATTCATGACACTTTCAGCAGTCGTTGTTTCAGGTCGGCTAGTAGTTGCAGGTGTCATCTCATCATCCATCCCTGAATTCTGGGTGGTTGTCATACCCTCGGTGGTAGTTGGTGTTTCCTCTTCCGACTGAGATGATGGGGGAGGAGTGCTGCTGTTGTCGCAAGGCTTTGAACTGTTGCTCTCGTTATTATTTCCTTCCATGCATTTGGCACACTTTGGAGGTGGGCTTTGAGCACCTGCGTAGTTGCAAGTAGTGATTGAATCGTCCCACCAAGTTCCTTCCTAAAAAAGTAATTTCAAAAGAATAAGTGGTTGCGTTTAAACTACTATTACACTTATGGTATAGTATTTTCTACTTACGCCACATTCGAAATGGAAAATGGTGAACGATTCTCCTGCACCTTCAAAATCGACGCATCTGTAAAATCTTGAGCAATTATTTGGATTTCCGTAATAGCCTTCCTGTTTACATTCAATTTTTTCGTTGCATTTGTTATCCCCTCCTTCGCTGTCACTTTCACTGGACGATGGGGGTGGGCTTTCTGTGGTTGTAGTAGTAGTTCCTTCGGTTGTACTATTATCTTTGTCGCATGGCTTTTCCTCTTGGGGAGGGGCCTCAGTGGTTGTTGTCGTCGTCGTTGTCGTTGTGGTAGTTGTTCCTTCTGTGGTTGGGTCATTGTTGCTCTCAGTACTGTTGTTATTGTCGCATGGCTTAGATGAACTGCTATCCCCTCCTCCTCCTTCACTGTTTTCTCCCATGCATTTGGCACATTTTGGAGGTGGACTTTGTGCCCCAGCATAGTTGCATGTAGTAATAGAATCATCCCACCAGGTTCCTTCCTACATTCGATATGAGCCAATATTCATATGAGCATATATACTGGTCACCACATTTCCTCTTTGTTGTAATTTTTGTAATAAAATAAGATCACTTACACCACAATCAAAGTGGAAGAGAGTGAAAGACTCTCCTGTGCCCTTATAATCCACACATCTATAAAACTTTGAGCAATTGTTTGGATTTCCATGAAATCCTTCCTCTTTACATTCAATCGGCTCGTTACAGTCACTATCTCCTCCACCATTATTACTTTCGCTTGATGCTGGAGGTGGACTTTCGGTGGTTGTTGTGGTTGTAGTAGTAGTAGTTCCTTCGGTCGGGTCATTACTGCTCTCTGTACTATTGTCGCAGGGTTTTGATGAGCTGGATCCTTCTTCATTGCTTGGGGACGAAGTCGTGGAAGATGAGCTTTCCCCTCCATTGTTATCACCGCCTCCACCACCAGAGCCTCCCAAACACTTTGCGTCAGGATCTTGCTGCCACGGGTGTACACATGTTACTCTAAAATATAAAAAGATTTGTACATTAATCATGAGGACATTATCATTTGTACATTAACGTCGCGACTAGGGGCAAAAAGAAACGGAATAATTCTCACTCTTTTGCGTGCCAGACTGTTCCAGGACCACACTTGAAATCAAACTTGGTGAATGAGCCATCAAAGTCAACGCATCTGTAAAAGCGGGTGCAGTCATCCTCATTCGGGAAGAATCCTTCCTCTTTGCATTCAGAGTTGGATGGGGTCGAACCCTGTTGACCTTCAGACGTGCTGTTGTTGCAGTCTGAACCTCCGCTTGATTGTTCAGAGGATGCTGGAGGAGGCGCTTCCGTCGTGGTGGTGGTAGTAGTAGTTGTTGTGGTGCCTTCAGTGGTGCCATTATCTTTGTCGCATGGCTTTTCTTCTGGTGGAGGTTTCTCAGTTGTGGTAGTTGTTGTAGTGGTGGCACTTTCGGTACTATTATTTTTATCACAAGGTTTCTCACCTTCACCTCCCTCACTTGGTGGTGGCTGTTGATTGCCACTGTCATTATCATTATTATTGTCGCCTCCACCATCGACCTCATTATTATCTTCAGGTGCTTTATAGCACTTATTACTAGGATCCAGGGCCCATGGATGGTTGCAATGACCAGGTGGCAAATCAGTGTCGTAAACGGTTCCAGGAGGACAGTCAAAGTCGGCTCGTTTCAATCCAGCTTGCTCATAGCAGCGGTAAAATTTCTTGCAATCATTCTCGTTGGGGAAATATCCTTCCTCTGAACATTGGTTAGAATTGGAATTCGAACCGCCACCGGACTGGTTGCTTGAGTCTGGGGGCGGTTTTTGATTCTGATTATTGGATTCCGAACCTTGACTATCATTTGGTTGTTCCGTGGTTGTTGTGGTCGTGGTGGTGGTAGTGGATGTGGTACTGCTAGACTGTTGTTGGTCTTTGTCACATGGTTTCCCATCTCCTCCTCCCTGATTGTTATTCGAACCTCCTTGGTTTTGATTGTTAGAGGATTCCCCTCCATTCTGATTGTTATTGGATTCTTGGTTCTGAGAAGAGGAGCCCCCTCCATTCTGACCGTTGTTTGACGATTCCTGTCCATTTTGATTGTTGTTAGAAGAGTCCGACCCATTCTGTTCGTTGTCGCCGGGGATCGTGTTATCCTGCTCGCCTTCATAACATGGATTCGAGGAACTAACCATCGAGGGATGGTTACACTGGCCGGGTGGCAAATCAGTGTCGTAAACAGTCCCTGGACCGCAGTCAAAGTCAGCTCTTCGCAAAGACCCGTCCTCTTCGTAGCAACGGTAGAATTTACGGCAGTTTGATTCGTTCGGAAAGTAGCCTTCCTCCGTGCAACCCTGTGCGTTATTTCCGCCCTGTTGATTGTTTGATCCTCCCCCATTATTGCTGCCACCACCCTGTTGCTGATCCCCACCGTTTGATCCTTGGTTGTTATTCCCTCCTCCGTTATGATTGTTGTTTCCTCCGCCATTGCTTCCACCAGACTGATTATTATTGCCGTTACCACCACCATTGTTGTTGTTGTTACTACCACCGCCACCGCCATTATGAGAACCCTGGTTATCTTGCCCAGAAGAACCTGCAGAACCAGACTGATCTCCTCCCTGACTGCTTCCTTGACCACATCTCGAATTTGAAACTGCCCATGGGTGGTCGCATGTACTAATGTCTTCGTTAAACACGGTTCCGTCCTAAACATGATATAAAAGCATAGTTGAACATGAACCCTGCAGAACAACAATGGCGAGAAAAAAATCCATTTAATTTATTTCTTGTTTAACATTAAATTCTCATTTTACCCCACACTGAAACCGATACATATCGTATCCGCCATCTCCTCTCAAGACGCATCTTACAAACGCTCGGCAGTCATTTTCATCAGCAAAATATCCCTCCTCTTGGCACTGGTTTCCATTGTCATTACGATTGCGATTGCGCAGAGCTCGAATAGATCGATTTAGAGCTGAACAAATAAAAACAGTAAATTCATAAATCAGAGTTTGCTTCTTTGTACATGCTTCAATACACTTATTATTGTCATCACTAGCATACAAAACAAATAAGGTAAACTTGAATTCAACAATGCATGACTATTTTTTATACAATAGAATCATTAATTGTCGTTCGACAGGTAACTTGATTTCGTATTCAGAAAGCACCGTGACTTGGCTACCCAGGATGATCAAGCAATTGCCAACCAGGCCTTTCGAAACTGTCAAATAGAGTAACTGTTACATTTGCATGTGTGATCCCGTGACAGTGTGGGCAGATTTTTACTAATGTATCACCTTTATTTGAAGTGAAATCCCACTTTTCAATTGTGATATCCTGCTATGTTTTGACAATGTAATTTGACGTCTGTAGGTACATGATATGATACGATTCTCCCGGGTGAGAGTTGCAATTAAGATAACAGCAAGTTGCATTCTTTATTTGATCAGGCAGCAGCGTCAATTTTTATTTACGATAGTATTCGATGCATGCACCTGGCATCTAACTTTTTTATGTACTAGTCCCTTTATTCAGCAAAGTTGCTGAACTTGGCATATTTAAATAAATAAGTTTAAGAGAATGACAGCCCTGGAATTGGTGTCTGAGTGAATTGCGATTGGGAAAACTAAACAAACAATAATTTTTAACATGGTCATGAAAGAGACGAGTTGTAGCTAGTTTATTGCGTGATATTTGTCAATACATTGAAGAGTTGTAGTCTTTCTTTTCAAATAAAAAAACTGATAGAAACTGAATCCGTTTTTTTCTGAAAAGACTAATACAATCTGATTTGAAACTGGTAAAAATGGTATGAACCGGATCAACACATTTGTAGCCCATCCCATGTTTTCAAAATGAAGTAGATTTACTTCAATTTAATTAGGTAAAAACTTTCGGCAATTAGGCATTCTCAAAAAAATATTGTCTCTTTCTTTAAAGATGATGAACTGATTATTGCTTCGATAAAAAATTATCATCATTCATGATCATGACCTACGTACACACATTACAATATTAAGAGTGCACACGGTTGTTATTATGTAACACCGCATTCTTACGAGATGATGGTAATCTGATAGTTGGACAGTTGGACTTGATGATAAAAAAAAGTTACACGTTGGTTATATGCAGGTTTGAAAAATAAAAATTTCTTTTAAAGAGTCGGGTAAAACCTACTCATCGTCATGAAGTTGATTACGATGAGGAGACCGACTTTTTATTGCCAAATAATTCAGAAAGCTCCGTTTCTTTCATACCAGACATTGTAAACATGCATGCTCCTCAATCCTCCTCTTTTCTTCCGAACAAGGAATCACAAACAAACACAAAGTCACAACAAAGAGAAGTAACAAGGCAAAGTTGAACTGAGAAATGAGCTTACAATTTATTGCAACTTGTCTCATAAAAAATATTTTTGCTGACCTTTTTTTCATGATATTCTTTCCTGTCCTTCACATACATATTATTATTATTACAGAAAAGGAGAAAATAAATAAAATAAAATTCTACTCACGTATCGCAGCCACCGCTGGTGCAACTGCCAACAGTTCAGATGAATCCACTTGTTGAAGGGATATATGATGATTTGATGAATCTGGCAGGGCATCTCCTTCTCTCCCGGTGAAATCATTGCTGCCTGTGCCAACGATACCAGCGTTGACCCCTCCAAAAAAGACCGTAACTAGTTGAGCGAGTACAAGGAACACTAATAAAGAATGGTTGAGCCAGCTTCTGTTTAGATGTTTGGATGACCTGTGACACGATCCTCCTCTCCTTCTCTTCCTGGCTATTATACTGCAACTTGTATTGTGCTGCTCTTGGGAGTAATGTTGGTTGTCATAATTGTTGTTAATGAGAATGCTTCTGTAAGTTTTACAACAGCTGCCTAGTCTTTGTCGTTTAGTTCCACCTTCTTCACTCGGGTCGGACCCACCTGTGGAGTCAATGAAATATAAACAACATTGTAAAGACAACAATGCATTTTTAATTGCCCTTTTAAAATTTCTGACATAAAAGCATAAAAGGATTCATTAATTATGCTAATAAAAGTAAAGATGCTGATGCTTGTTTCGGGTAAGTAGTGAGGATGCTTGAAATGAAATATGCTCATGAATAATGCACATTGTTGAAAATATTTTCAAGTTAGGTTTCTTTTTTATCAAATTGCTTTACGGTTTTAATCACATAAATAAAGAAATGTGTGCAAGTTGTATGTTGGTTATGACTGTAAAAAGCGTATTTAAGATTTTTTAATTAAGACCTGACTTACAACAATAGGGGGAAAGTATGGTATGAACTTTTCATTAATTAGGTACTTTACTGCGTGGGTCTTACAAGTAATTGTTTATTTATCTGCCGTGTTTAATTCATCTTTGTTGTTGAACGTGTCACAAAATCAAATTGTTTAGTCATTATCCTCCCTGGGTATTATGTTTTCTTGAATGAGGGGACAATAAATCACTTGTAAAACTTTATTATGCCTTCATTGCCGGTTCCCTTATGTAATTTATCTATTACTTCAACGAATGGATCGCGAATTCAAAAAGACGTTTATGGACATCTTCAGGGTGTGTACA
Source organism: Sinella curviseta (assembly GCA_004115045.4). Taxonomy (NCBI): domain Eukaryota; kingdom Metazoa; phylum Arthropoda; class Collembola; order Entomobryomorpha; family Entomobryidae; genus Sinella; species Sinella curviseta. The sequence goes on from CM023203.3 coordinate 9,602,763, forward strand.
GTGGTATAGTCTCAGACTTGTTCAATCTCAAGTACATTATACTGTTATCATAAAAGTATAAAAGTTTTTATGTTTTCGACATTTTCGAGTGATAATTTAATTGATATATACGACTTTACAATATGATATTCTTCATAATTGTCATGTAACATTAGTCACAAAGTTTTAAGCAGGAAGGCATTTTTGACATTAATAAAAGTGTTAAAAAAGATTTGAATGTCTTTATTGTTAGCTAATAAACATATAAACATGTCTTCGCAAGTTATCAAATATTCATTGTTCAATCGCCGTCCTGATGCGTTAAAAATAATTTATTACTGGGGCATACTGATACACACGGGATCAGCGTCCGTTTAATAATGTGATTTATTTTGTACCTTGGATAGTTTGCAAGGATATATATGGTTTATATGCTTTTCATGTCAAATTAATTCCGATGAACACACATAACTGTGATGGTCACGCAGTGAAATGAACTGACTGAGATGGAATATAAAGAACGGTTTTTGTTTGATCACTTTTATTTATTTGTTCAATTGTAGACACCACTGAAGCATCAAGTATTTTTGTGAACAACACCTTTTATATCTACTTGGAAAGGCAAGCCTCAACACTTGAAAGTTATACGTTCCATTTCCCATTGCCTCCCATGCAATGGTATTCGGCAGTCTTCGAAAGTCATACAGGGACCAGTAGTAGTGACCAATTTATGAACCAAGCCCTATTGTTACGTGATAATGTACACTTTTCTTCTTTTTTGGAGGAACTTGGGCTTGTCTTTACAATTCACTAACAGAGCGGCTCAATTTGTCATTTTCTTTACGAATTTTGTCACCCCGTTGAAATGCAAATTTCAGGTTACTACTTTCTGGTACATATATCCATCTTGCAAGAAATATTTTTAAAGGGATACTATTGTTCATTTGTGGGTGGGTACAGAAGTGTTTCTACTATTTCAAGATGTTTGTGTTGTTGTCACGTTGGTCGACAGTGTCGACAAATTCATCCATCTTATCTTCATTTATTGAGTTGATAACAAAGCCTTTGTTATTCACTGTCTAGAGTACAGTAAGAAATGTTCGAAAGTGTGTAACATTCAACTGGGTGATGTTTTCACGTGCCGTGTGTGCACACTAGGTGACAGCTAGGAGGAGGGTAAACCCACCATAAAGAATATTGATATTATTTTAAAACGCCATAACGCACAACATGTTTTCATGCATTTAAACAGACTCATTATTGTTTTCCACCTGATGCGAATGGAATTTGAAGAATGCTTTGGCTAGCTGTCCGCAGTATGTACAAAGAAACAAACAACCTGCATTGAACAATCACCGAGAAAGTATTATTGTTTTTTCATGTGGCTTTTCCTGAATGTCAGTGGGACAAAGAAGCACAAAGGTTGTTTTTGTTTTGTCATTAGTTTCAAGACAATAAGTTACAACAGACGCTGACGCAAAGTGGCATCGGTAGTAAAGATACCTACACAAATAACAGTACAAGCAGTTTGTGCCGTCAACCGTGCAGGATGTTTAATATTAAAAGCTCCTCATCTTTCCGTCGTCGGTTGGTTGTCAGGTTTATTGATGTACCACGTACTAAAAGCTAATAGTACTACCTAAAGGGAATCTTGGCTAGTCCTGCATGCGCTATTCGAATCTAATAGATATTTTTCTAGTTTTTGCTTTAAACTTTTTATGCTGATTGTATGGAGATAGAGATTCGTCTTGTCATTAATAAAAATGCTCGCGTACCTGTTTTGCAATGCCAAAAAGCATGCATTGTTTGACAACACTCAAAACGTCATATCATTTTGTCAATTAAAAGCTTTTTTTGGGATTACGGGTTTGTTTGCAAACTTGTAGCTATTTATTTGCATTTTTATTCCACTTAATAAATTAAGGAAAAATGTAGGAGCAAGGACAGCCAACGGTGAATAAAATTAATGTTAATGAAATTTATTAGTGAAATAATTATCTGTCAATTTTTTAAAGCCCTGCTGTTGTGATTGATGCAACAATAGTCAACGGAATATGGGATTTAAAATCACTGCTTTGATTTCATCTTGCTAAAGTAGATAGTAGAATCTTAAGCTAGAAGATATGGACTGGGTTTATCACCGCAGCACCAGCTCATGTTTTCACGTGTGCAAAATTTCGAGAGACCTTTTTAGAGTCATTGTTTTAGCAGTGTAACTGTCAATTGCGATATTGCGAAGATCTTCAATAAAGCTATAAAATATTTCGTTGAAAACTTGTCGCTATTAACGGTAGATTTTGCTTCTGTTCCTTTCTTGATGATAGTCTACCGTCAGCAAACATGTACTATATTACGCAACACCTATGCTATTATTATGTACATGCAATTAGTGATTGATTGATTACTCAAGAGAGAAAGATGCTGGAAGAGCACAGAACGAATACAATTGCAAATCTTATGCCCGTTGGTTTTGTTTGCTTGAGCTAACTTGTGAAAAAGTGACGACAATCTTCTGCTGTTTTAATAATCTTTAATGTTAACCTTGTCGTAGTGCTTAGTAGTGCATTCACCATTCCGCATTTAAACTATAATTCATATTAGGTATTTATTTTTGTTCTACCGAGAAAGTCAAAAAATAAATCAAGACTAGTGTATAAAATTGGCGAAATCGCTTGGATATGGAGATTTTTGTTTACAATTCACGTTATAACTGCGTATTTTTCTTTAATAAACAAATGGAAAGTTACAAAGAACTTTTATTGTTGTTCTCTTGTCTAAGACAGGCTTGTCTTGTCTTCCATATCCTAATGTCCTAATGTATGTGCGTTTACCGTTAGAATTGAATCATGTATTGATGCAAAAGTTTAACAGCCAATCACGCTTGCCCGTTATGCCGAAATGTAGAAAAGTCAAAGACGCACGCTTTTCGGGTCGTCTCATCGATGACGTAGGTAAAATACTACTAATGGAGAGTCATTAAATATTCTTGGGTTTACAGGTTTCCAAATGTAAAAGTTCAAAACAATAAACTTTACTGATGTAGGTAGGTCTCAGGACACCCAGATTAGAACACTACTGATTCAGTGGCACAAGGCACGTTGTGCTGCATGTTTATTTCAAATGCATAATTTTGCTCATAGTTAAGGTGTACGTGAATGTACTTATGAATCTCATTGAACCGAGAAAAACGAGTTGTGATGAAACGAAGAAGCCACTTTTGGTGTAAATCACTACACCTAATTAGGAACCTCCGAAAATGAAATGTGTAGGCACATGAATGCATTTGACAGAGGCTGTCTGCTCACCGTCAGTAAGGCATGCGTAAACAGATAGAATATTTATCACTATCACCAACAACACTAATGAGATATTATGCTTAATATAGATCGTAACCATTAAATCATCCAGTACATTGATTTGCAAGCTCTTGCACATATGCCCAAGAATATACATAATGAACTCATTGAACGAAGGTGTCGATTAACTTAAAAAAGCAAAATGTAAGGTAAGTAATGTGCAATGCCAAAAAATGAAATAGTAATATGCTCTTTCTCGACTCTAAATTTCTTTATGAGGAGATAATTATTGGGTTTAAATAATTTTAGGCAAAATATTAACTGTGAAATGGAATAATGAATATTGGAATGTATTTACTGGGATAGCGAAATTCAAGGGTTACGGAGTACGAATAGTTAGGAGATTCTTTCATCATTAGTAAACCATAAGTTGTCACAACTTCAAACTTTAACGATTCAGTTTCTTGTGTGTCGAGATTTTTTAGTCATTATTGTTGAAATATACATCATATTATATTTTGATACATTCATCAAACTAGGAAACGAGTGGCTGAAGATTTTTGCAGAAATAAACCTGTCACATCTCACAATAGATAGGGACACACACGAACAAAGATAATAAGCTAGCAAAGAAAGAAGTGCATTTTTGTTGTAAACGCCATGGGTCATGCCAGCTCCCAGAGGCATTTCTAGCTGTTACCTGTTGTTTTCTCCTTTCATCTTCTGCTTCATGCTTCTTTTCAGCTTTTTTTTGTTTCTTTTTACCAGTGATGCATACAAATTTTGATAATGATGATGTATAAAGTATATTTATATATGGATTATGGTGTTCTTGACCAGCTTTGAAGAAAGCTAGTTTTAAGTAGTTCCTGCTTTTATCTATTCCTGACAGACAGAATGATTATCACACGGTGCTCGTTGAGCTGCTACGTATAATCAACCCGATATACTTGGATTCATGTTGTGACCATTGACTTCAAACCATATTATCATTACATTTTGCATACTATTTACCTATTTATATTTCTTCATAGTCATCAGTTATAATGCTGCAAACTTTTCATACTACGCAGAGTATGATACGGGTCATGACATGACAGACAATTAGATAATGAGTCGAGTTTTTGTGCTGTACGGACACTTTTGAATGAGCAACATCGCACTGAATGGACAGAGAGACAGACCCACAACTAAACTACGCATTGCATGAATGGATAAATTATTCTCATCATAATCAAAAACAAAAATGTTTTCGGTTAAGATATCCTTATACAGCATGTCGCATCATCTTCATCAAAAGCTAAAGGGAAGGGCGATATGAAACACATGAACTCATTATGTATGAAAAGGTGTTACTGGCCTGTGGAATGCCCTCATGCTGCCTTTAAAAAGTAATCAACATTTTAACAAACGCAACAAATGATAGTGATGCTGACTTTTGTCTGCTGCTGGGTTCAACTAGCTTCTGGAATTGAACTACTCAACCTGAAGAAATGACAAAGAATAATTTTTTTATTTTGTTGTGAATGGTGGGATCCTCTTGCTTATTAAATCTGCTGTCACATTGACTTATGCATGACTCACGCTGATTAAATCCGATTTATATTCTTCCTTTCGGACGATGAGTACTCACTGACAGTTATTCTGACAGCAACACTAACAGGAAACCAAAGGCTTTAAAGTTGCAGACATATGACGCTTCCTTATAATCTTTTAACGTAATTATATTAGTTGATGACAGTCACAAATAGTCAAATTGTCATTTACACGTGAGTAATCGTACGTAGCGCGGTTATCAACCTTTCTTTAGAAGGAGATTGATAAGTCGCATTCATGTTCATGACATTTGGATTCACACAATAATCTTAAAGACTGACCAAAACTTTTCTCCCATAAGGTCGTTGTTCTTCTAGTAGAGTGCAGGCGTAAATTCGTCTTCGTCACATAATAACTCTGATACGCCTTTGTTGTGAGTGAAAGAAAGGGAGCGGACCATATCAACACGAACATGCAAAAGAACACTAACCAGAAAGTAACATTTTTTTCCATTTTCATTCCACCTTACAGCAATGTAATTACGTTTCAGGTAAATTTGCATGTTTTAAAAGGCAGAAGTACATAGTACATACAAGCTAAGGAATAGGTACTACCATCTTATTTTTTGTATCTTAATTCACAAAATTCCATGCCTTGGGTCAAAGTGTTAACATGCAAAATAAAATGTATAGGTCCATGCATGCATTTTAAAGAGTCGCTTTTTGTTTAGGCTAGATCAACCGCGATCATGTTAAAAGAATAAACGATAAATAAAAGTTAGATTTTTCATTAAGTAATCTTTCATTCCAATAAAAACCGATAAACAAGTGCAAGTACACCCATATAAAAATGTCAGGTGCTTTGATTGGGTGGGCTACAAGGTGTAAATTGAAGACGGCTTTAGCTTTACCGTTTGGCGTGGTTGTACTAGAAATGAAAAATACGATAATGATAATATTATAATTACATGAAGTGAACCAACTGGACATGTATATTTATGATTATTATGGCATTGTTGCAGCTCCCTTTAACATTGTCGTCCAAGAGAAAATGATTATGATGATGAGTAGATCGGAGGACGAGAGAATCGCAATTCAATGATGCTCATTGCCCTCCCTCCTCACACCGTCGTCGTTCAATTTGAAAATGCATGTGCAAGTTTAGAATTTCGGCAATTTAAAAAATAATTTTGGAAGGTGATTGCCAATAAATGGTAGTTAAACAGATAATGTTATCATTAAAAAATTGAAACAGGTTTACAAATATCATAATAATACCCAACAAGCTGAAGAGACGTCCCGTTGTTGGTTCGTACACACTTGTGAATGAATGATTGGTGATAATAAATGATCATGTTTAGTAATAATGGTATTTCTGTAGCTATATAATCACAATGGACGATAATAGACATGACGGAATGTACACAAGTTTTTACTCTTGGGCATTATCGGTTAGTGATCTTTCTCGTCCTTTGCTTTTGTTTTCTTACTAATTGTAAGAAAAAATGTGCGTTTATGCGTTTCCCATCTACAATTGAAGTATGTATTACTGTTTAATGCATAATAAGAGGGAATTCTTTAAAAAAAACTATTATTATAGAAGCATTTTATTTATTGGCCACTTGTATTGAACAAACAAACGACTCCATTTTCATAGGCGTCGTGCCTTACTGTTTACAAAACAATGTGCGTATTTTTTAAAGTTAACCGGTAACCAGTTCCTCAGACATTACTGATTCAACAACTTGGAGTCAGGAGCAGTTGCTTCTCAGTTTATGTTTTAAAGATCATTACAGGATTTGTTTATATTTCTAATACTCTGTACTGTGAAGGGTAATTAAAGTTTACCGTGTAAAATTGCAGAATAATTTATTTTAATAGGTAGGAAATCATGTATGCATAAATAAACACAATATTCGATGGCATTTTATATTTTATTAGTAAACTGTTGACGATCAATTGAAGACGACTATGTTGCACCCTGCACCGGGTGCAGCTACCAAGAGTAAATCCATCTTCATCAGCTCTTTTTGCTACATAAACTAGAAATTTAGGTACAGCCCTATAACTTTAATAGAATTCGGTTCAAACAGTATTCTCTGTTGTTCTTACCATTGCGTATAAATACTTTTTGACATTTCTGACAGACCATTAATTTAGCATTCCGCCCTTTCATTGTTAAACATTTTTGCAATTAGAAATGAATTACGATGTCAGTTTTGTGATCATGGTATACATTAAATGCGGGTTTACATCTAGATTTTATATTTCAACAAACAGCCGGTTTGATATATAGTGCATTGCTTGCTCATTGTAGACATGAAACGCATTCAAATTCCAGACACTTTTAATCCAGCTACCAAACAATAATAATAATGACCACTATGACACCAGTTATTTAACAAAGAAACATCGTTATAAAGTGGTTTGTAAAGCATGTACCCAGTCAGCAAGATTTTATAACCAAATGAAATATAGGGTTTTAGAACGTGTAGGCTGCATTAATGAGTAATATTTTCTCGTTTGCTTTTGGACTTTCACTTGCATGTATTATTTGTCTAAACTCTAAACCTCATAAATTTGTAGCTTTTACTTACAACTTTTGGTAAAGCTAAAGCATTAATTCATTTTAACACTACTATCTATTCAATCGCTTCAAAATACAAGACAGTTAAAAAAGTCCTTGGAAAATTTATACTTCATTTTTCACTTTAGAAAATGCTAAATGGGAGCGCGAGCTATGCTTCTTCAAAAGTATTAAGCATATTATTTGAGTCATAAAATGTATGTAGTATGTATAGTTATGTAAGTACCTGCATTTTCGTGCTGGTTTTGGCGTTTAACATGCATAAAAATAGGTAGACCCAAGTGAGTTCAATCCCGAAACCAGATCAACATGAACATTACGTGTCAAAAATTCCTTCGTGAGCCGAACCATGTTTTTGGTTTGTCATTTGCCAACACCTTGTTTTAATTTACTACAGAAAGAAAATGGAATTACAACAATCTACCAAGTACTTCTTGTTTTGAATGGAGGTAGAGATGCAATTGACCTTAGAGTTTCTTTTGTTTATTATTATTAATTAGCAGATGCACAAGAGAGAAAACTGCATTTTGCCGGACAACATTATTTTTTCATTCCTAAAATTTTTTGAAAAAAGGTTCGCTTGTGGCTCTGACGTGACTTCTCTAACTTGATTTCGAGTTCTGGTTCTTTGACTTCATAACGAAATTGTACCTCCCACTAGTTGATTTGTTTCACAATGTTGCGTACTGCAAAGATCTCTGCTCTCTAATTACAGAAATCAATTAGGGTGGGTTATCAATCAAAGCCCGCAGCTAAGATTTTATACATCATGGATCAGAGCAAAGTAAAAATAGAAGCTCAAACGACCTGCGGTGAGGTTATCAAATGATTTTATGGTACTAAATTGGAAACCGTAAATACTAATACCTGATTAAATTATTGTAGTTGTCTCATTCAACAGACACCACAATAGAATATAAATTTGTAGTTAAAAGACTATACAAGTATTAAGCATAGAAATAAATGTAAGATTCATACAAGCTCCGAAAAAGTCGGTAGCTGTAAAGTGACTTATTAATTTTGTCGTGCCATGAACATCGACTAAAGAGAATCTTGCCTTCTACTTTGTCCCACCCCACCATAAAAAGTTCAAGGAGGCCGAAATTATGTACGTACTAAATCAATCAAATCAATTTAAATCTTTCTTGAAACTCAAGCCTTTCTCAGGTTTCACAATGTTAAACAAATAATTTGATGGTCCTTTTGATAAAAATGCCATAACGTACCTGTTTGCCAAAAACTTACACTTTCAGAGAACTCGATATGATAATGTACTGAACTCTGGACTTTACTTGCCGCTCAAGATATACTGTCGGTATTGGTAGGTATATTAATTTATGTAGTTTTCTCCAATCTAAACGCTAACTGGCTGTCATGCATGTATTTGAAGCATCTTGCTCAACATATTTAATCGCATCATTGTTTTTTGGATAAGCAGATTCATTGCCCGTCTTAAAAATGCTCGGAGCATTTTCTTTCTTTTAAAGTTATCATACCTTAAGATAAACCGTTTTTTAAACTACTCCAATGACGCATTCATAATTTCTATATAACTAATCAATATTGCAAAACAGTGCAGATTATTAAACCGATACCTAACACAATATTATCTGAGACGATTTCCTTAAACGGTTGGATCCCACTCCCGATTTTAATGAAGGTTGTGCATTGAATTTATAGGTATTTGACAAAGCAGTCATCACCATATCCTATATACTTTTACTAAACTTAATACTATTAAATATGCAGATTTACTCGGGCAAGTTTTGTTATATAAGGTGGTGGGACGGTAGGTTAAATAATATTACACCTTCAGAATCCATAATTCAATCCGATTTGAAGTTGTTTTCTTTTCGTTTCAGATTTTATTTCCTCGTCTTTGATACATGGTGCTCAGCCACGTTTATTGTTACCTTTTATCCCTGCATACAACTATTTATTATACATAATATAATATACATAGTCTATAGTGAGAAGGGCAGAGAAACTACCTATTATTGCAACCTCCACACTTTTTCAAAAAATTATTTGACGTCACTTCTCAGAGCAGCAGCAGCAGCACACATTAGTTACTGCTTCTGCTATGTACCCAAAACCCTAACCAACTCTTTCTATTTGGCTTGCACTACTGCTGCCCACTCCCTGTTGAGAGATTTTGAAGTACAGATTCAGGGTATCAAATGGACGGTGACGGGTCGGGGTGGTTGATTCTGGCTTGGCTTGGTTGGCGATGGTGGTGATTATAATAATGTATTTTGCGGACATCAGATTGCGGCGAACATCCATAAATGAATATGGAAAAGATCGAGCTGGTAATAACAGTGATCATCATCTGCAGAGGCAGCTTCCAAAAGAGCTGCAAAGTGCAAGTTAAAAGTCTTCGCTGTTTCAAAATCATACGTATCGCAAAATTGTGATGCAACAGTCCCATTTCACCTTTCAGTGCTGCTTCAACAAACTAACTACTGAAGTACACGCACAACTTTGAAATGCATATTATAGAGGTGCAGGTGGCTCCTCAGTATGGGGCATCCCGGTTATTTATTTATTTTTCGTTGGAAAATATTTTGCCACTTCATTGTTGTTCATCATAACAAACACAATCATATCATATCGTTACGTTATATGAAAATTCATTTCACTAACTACTGACGTAGAATATCATTTATAGAATCTTTACACCTAAGATGACTGATTTTATCACGTCAACTACCAACTATCATGAAATGTAAACTGTTTACTGTACCATCATTTTTTGAATACCGTAACATTTCATATGCCCCTGCGTGCAGTTTCACTGCTACTCTAGTAAAACTCATCTTTCTTCTCAAATTCTAAATCTTATATTGCCTTAAGCACACTGTGTATCAGTGTTGTTGGATTTGTACCAGAACAATTTGTTAACAGAGTTCTTTTTGTTTTGTTCCATGAAAAATTGTTTTGTTCTGTTTTTGTTCCAAGGCGGAACAAAACAGAACTAACAAAATGTTTTTCCGAAGAACTATTGGAACAATATTGTTCCAAATTGTTCCACATGAGAAATAAAATTGGGTAAATTTTGATATTTTATAACATAGAATGCTATTTTCCTGGATAATATGGTTAAATATTCACTATTTTGAGTGTTTTTAAGATTAATTAGATGAATATTAAGTCGTATCTTGCATAAAAGCGCATTATTTTACGTGGAACAAATTAGCACAATATAATTTTTGCGATGGAACAAATGGAACTAGGAACAATATTGTTCTGCCTTGGAACAGAACAGAACTAACAATATGATATTCTACAAAATATTTTGGAACAAGAACAGAACAAAAGAACAATTCCAACAACACTGCTGTGTATGATGGTGATACACCACGCAAAATCAGGTCCATCCAGGACCGGGTTGACGACAGGAAAGGAAAACAAAATCGTAGTCTTCACTACTCATTCACTAATATCATTATCATCGTATATGGTAAGATTACGTTATAAAAAGCTGCCATCTTTATCTACCTAATTCCAAATTCCTTAGTCAATGACGTGTCAAGACTGATTTAAGCTGAGCATTCGTCTCAATAAACCAGTCTATGAAAGCAGTGTGAAAGATGAAACATTCAAATATAGCCTCAGTAAACGTATATCTATTTTAGCTTAAAGGTAAAAGCTCCTTAGATAGGTACATATTATATAACATGCAAAGACAGGGCAGTGGCCACGGTTAGGTTTCTTTTCAAATGATGAGCATAAGGGAATACCACAGCCACAACGTAACAAAGTATGTAAACAATGTCACGTCGCGTTCATTCGTCTTCAATAATCGTAATATTAACTCACCTTTCTTCCTGGGAGTGAAAATAATATATGCCCACGAGAAATATGGGTTGCTTGTTGGATTTTTACAAAAATGGCAATTCTGAGATGAGCGTTTTCGACTTACGGAGTAAGCGTAAAACATGCTTTTTCCGAATGTGCATGCACGCCGTTTGTAAAACAATAATTATCGGGATTTGCATAGGAACTCTATAAAAATGCCAGATACGGCTCGAAGAAAATAATTAATGGTGTAATTGCAAACTGACAAGACGAATGACGATGAAATCGTATGTGTACTGTTTATTGTGTAGGTATGCACACTTATATATAGGTACTGTACCGGCTTGGCCACTGATCACTGTAAGTGTGGTGACAGCACAACACTGAAAAATGCGTGTGACCCCGTGAAATTTGACGAGGAAGATCCTTGAAGAAACAGCAAAACTTAAGTAAACAAAGGGATGCGGGTTTATAACCTTTAGTAAAATTCGTGGAAACACCCGAAGGTAAAAATGGTCTTTGTTGATGAAAATGTCAGAGACAATCTAAGTATTCATCAAACATCGCAAAACGAGTTATCAAACTGATGCGTATTTACATTTTTTATACGCACATACCTGTGAAATCTTCACTAAAACATTTTTTACGGCGACAACCGATTTACTTCATACATAATGTACATATATTAATCTTCTGGTAATTAGGCACGCATAAAACATAACATGTTACTAAAACGTGTCAAATACTTGCTCTATCCACCATTTTTTGCTTGCTCTAACCATTTTTAGTGTGTGTCAGGTAGTAAAAAATGTGAGCGTACTGCAATAACATTTCTCGGTGTTAAAAAGAAAACTAGGTAAGTAAACAAGTTCGGTAGCAAAAGTCTCAGCATGAAATTGAGAACCCGTAAACCAAACTTCTTTGGTAAAAACACTTCTTTTTTAAATGCCGTCATCATCATTTATCTTCTTTACTTTTCTCTGACTGTGGAATATACAGATAGCATGTATCAAAGCTTTGAAGCCGTGGCTCACTAGAGGTTTGACTGAAATGTAACTATCATGAAATATTTTTTATTACTCCTCCTCCTAATAATATGTAAAGTTCCTTTCTGACGTAACCTATATCATATTTCAGTAAGTACAGTTTTAGCTCTTACTAATACAGTTATAAATTTGCATGACGATGATGAGGATGTTTACAGATAACAAAAATATTATTACCTACATTCGTTTTTGGTATAATGCATGCACATAATGTTGCAACAAGAAAGAATGCATCCATACATACGTGTAACACATTAAATAAAACTGTTTGTAGATCTGCATGTTTCAATTTCAACAAGATGATGAACGCAGTGCAATTAGGATAATTTTATTGAATACTCTTTCACATCTTGTCATTTAGCCAAAATGTCAAAAGTTCTTGGCGGCGCTGCTGCAAAAAAATCACTTCAGCTAGTCCGTTGGCACTATTGTGTACATTAATACAGCTACCATGTAATCAGTCATCGGTCCTTGAGACAGATGGTTCAGTTAATTAGTGATCATATTTTGTCGGTGACTTCAGCGGATAAAGTGTATGCTTTCCGTAATGATTTATGATTCTAAGCTGAATTTTGGACTCATCTTCGAAACTGTAAAATGTGAAAGAATAATATTGAAAAATGAAATTTCTCAAAACTTTTTATTGAATTTTCGTGCAAAGCTTATTATTGATACCAGCTTTGCTAAGATTTTATCACGAAATACCGAATCTAGATGATCATAAGCTATCATTTTAAGGAAGCCGTTATTTTTTTACTTATGTAAACCGATGTATCTTGATCCGGATGGCTTCTATTGATTTCTTTCAATAACACTTAAGTGATTTTTTTGCTACTCGTCTACAAACTGAGATGCGGCTGCGGTTTCACAAACAAAAATATCAAAATAAAATATATGACAGAAAGGTATCATAATGGTGGGTTTGAACCTGGCGTAATATCTTGCGATTGCTATTTTCATGAATTCAGTGAGAAATTATAGCTCTGGAACTGGTAATTTCAATAGACTCGTGGTTTGGCGTGATCATCGGAGCCAAGACCATCATAAAGATTTAGCACATAATTTACTCAGGAACAAAGGAAAAGGATGCGCATATCCGAATTACATGTATCATAATGTGGATGCAAAAGGGTTGATAATATTGGTGATCTAGTCATGTCTGGTGTTATCCTCAGAAGACTGTAATGAGGGTTGCCAGACTTTGATATTAGTTTACATACTTTTTCAATGTAACAGGTATCAATCCACTAGTTTTGGATGTTTGGGCAGATGATCTAATTCTATTACTACAATGCAGCTCACAATAATACACGTGGGTGATAATCTACATAAAACCTTCATGAATGTACCATACTTTGGACCTAAGCAAAACTTTATGTGAAACTTGTAATTTTAAACTGCAGTGCAGTAGACCATTATTCATCATATCATAATACTGGTCAGGCTTATTTTTGTGCGTTTTTCTTATGATATGCAAATTGTCCTCAAATTCATGATAAATTGAATCGGACAGCATAAAGCCGAAGATAATTGATTTTTGTTGGATACTTCTTTAAAACATCCACACATTTGTGAGATGTAATCTCGAAATTGTTGTTTTCTTAACTTGTTATATTACAGAAATAATACATCAATTTTAATGGAATGTATAAATATATACGTTTTTGGGTGCATAAATACTTGGAACAATTACAACGAAAAATGGATTCATTTACAATCACCAATAATAGCCTTGAAGCGGCCTTGTATTAAAAGCTAAGCTGAAAATTGGCGAATTATAATATTGTGCAACTGAACATTAAACCGATTATTACTTTTTTCCATGCTAAAATATTATCTGGTAGAAAAATAGATTAGGTTTTTCTACCATTGTGTTATGATATGTTTACAAATTCGCAATTCACAGATGCTACATGCGAAACGTTAATTGTCTGTAAAGTGCTGGATATTTCCATTTCACAGGAGCATCTTCATTGTATTTTTGGATCTCCAAAACTTGAAATCCTTAAAGGCCAAGACAGGCGTAATAAAACAAACATCAATAGTCACAGAATCTGCATTTGCATACACAATCCATCAATCATTCGACCCAGACAATCTGTCATTCTCACCTGCTCCACTCCTTCTAATCTTCAACCCTTCAACGTCTTCTTTACACCGTAATTCTACACCTTAGTACTACTACGTACTACCTTTCCTCATCCTATCTTGACTAGTGCATTGCATAATAGTATAAGCTCTCTGGTGAAAACTGCACCTGCTACGCATCTTGCAACGCAGTGATTATAACCGTAAATATGTAGATGCAATATTCAGCTATTAATATTATTTTCATTGAATAAGTTAGCACACAGACATTTGACATGTGAACTCTGCCCACTCTGCCCATCCCCCACGAGTATAGACTCAAACCAAAGTTTGAAATATGACACAAGTAGCAAAAAATGCTACGACACCTCACTGGGTGAATTGATAATTAACCAAATTGCCCACATTTCAGAATAACCCGGAATCCATATGAAGCTTAAAACTGGTAATATGAATAAAATTCTCTAGCACAGATATGTCCCACCTTATATGGCCGTAATTCATTTTCACTTTAGTTTCTTCAGCTATCTTGCTCGTCATCAAATCACGTAATTGATAATTGACACAACTTATTCTGAATAGAGAAAGGCACAAAAAAGTACTAATCCTCTTTCTCAGTCACGGAGTGAACAATTTAAGCATCTGCAAACATTCAATCTGACAGTTTTTTTTGTTTCGTTCCTGTTTCTAAATAGAATTGCACAACAACGTGTTTCTACCCAGTCCATGAGGTCTATTAATTCTACTCGATATGTTCATCGACTAGAAGAATGAACTGTTAGCGAATCATTATACAGGATCAACAATCCTGTATAATATGTCATTTCAACAATACCGTAGTACGAAACCGAACGATTGATGCTGTCAAGCTTCTTTTCAGTGTGTGCATTTTTTCCTGCTTCAAGCATCAAACATTGTTAATGATGCGTTTTGCTGATGGGGAGTAGAAAAGAGAGCCGTTTATCCCGCAGTAGTTATCTGTCGTTCTTTCATGCTAACGAGGTTCATAATCATATTATTTTATATCGCTACCTGATGCTGCGTTGATGATTATCCTAAGCAAATAATTCAGCCAATAAAAAACACAACGTACGCACCCATTGTTCTTTTCCTATACTACAACTGCATGCCGAAAAGTCCAACGTATTTTTTATTCAGCTGCTAAAATACTATACCATGACAAATGCAATGGATTCAACGACAAGGTTATAATGTGTACCAATTTTTATATCTTTTATAAAATAGGTAAGTACAATCATTAACAGATCAGTTACCTTCTTTTATCCTCGTTTCCTATGTTAAATTTCTCTTCATCATAACATTGACAGTTGAACTAAATGATCTAATAATGAATTGACCCTAGCAGTTACTCGCCCTGTTCGCTCCAGTTACGTAAACAGAAAGAATGCGCACTGATAATAAGTCTGCAAAAATGTGTTGCCTGATCTTAATGGCTTCTCTTCAAACATAGCCACCCATGTGAGTAAAACAGCACGTTGAAGCATCAATAACTGCCTCCACAAAAAACAAACATTTTGGACTGGGAGTCTTTTGTGAGTCAAATTGAAACCAGCTCTGATTATTTTTTTCTCTTTAGATTTGCTCATCATAAAACATAATTGATTTTGACATGATCTAGCATTACACAGATCATTACAGGTAGAACTACAACAATGAAACGGTATGCGGGATGAGAATCCAGTTTAGTTTCACATAACCCCAATAATTATTATGATCGGTAAGTATTATTATGCAAGCTTATAATTATTGCCAAACCACTTTTACTCTGCTTCTTTAATCTTAATCGTGTGTTGTTTTCGTGTGCTTTACATAAACGATAAAAATAATGAAAAGGAAAGAACAATTTGGATTAATGAAAGAGTCGTCAATGAAGAATAATTTATAGGATGTTCATTGTCTTCCACTTGACAAGGTGTGCTACATAATGTTTCTTACTGTTTGCTTGCACGTTCTGGTCAAGCGTACAGCAGAAGGGGCATCCAACTTGCTTGCGTACAAAATGCTGGCTCATATTGTTATTTGCACGAGCATGTAACTTGCTAGTTCGCAAGAAAAAATTGCATATAACTCAGGATGGGAGAAAAACTTTGCAGCAATAAAGATCATAAAAATGAAAGTATCTTGGTGCATTGTAATATTTCACAAAAGAAGGGAAAGGTCAAGCGATTTGATTTCGAGAGAGTCATAAATAATATAAAAAATATATGCTTTCTCATTTGTCTTACCCATTTTCAGGCTTGCTCACTGGCTGCTGAGCTGCTACTAGCTCAAGTAGATTCTAGTTTTCTTCTATTTTTTCCACTAATTTAACGTAACTGTTCACAAAAGTGTCAAGGACAAATTCAAGGCAGACAATAACCGTCTCTCTATTTCAGTTGAACTTTTATAATATATTTGAGTTTTTCCACTTCAATATATTATGTTAAGTAAATGAATAAATTGTTCAAAGGACTTAGGTTTACTTTATGCACTTTCTCGATTAATTCCCGTGAAAGCAGATTTTCTTGAAATGCGATCGAGACCAAGTTTTATTTCGCACAGGCACTGTCCTGATTTTGGAAATGGTTCTTTCCGATCGGTTCAGGCTCAACTTATATAAAAGCTCAGAGTGGTCCGTCGCAAATAATTTTGCAAACTGGCAACCAGTCTTCCGGATCCAATGGATTTTACTGGGTAAAGGTTTGGCCTGGCCTGAATCATCAACATTATAACCATCATCATCATCATCATATTTGCAAATCTGCAATTCGCAAATATACATTGTTAAGCTTTCTTTATCATATAGATGCACCTCACATCAACAGGTACAATGATATATTATGGGTTAAGTTGGCTGTAGAGCTAAGGCCAATGCCAATACCAACGTTTTAGGCCATGGATGGTCAGTTCGGGATTTGCAAATAGGTAGGAATGTTCAGGCATTCTCAGTCGAACGGCAGCTGGCATTGTGCATTCTTATTATATCATCTTCATTCAGTCGGGTAAAGGCAGACAAACAACAAGAAAGAATGAACCGAGCGACCGTCCGTCCACCGACAATAACAAACGCCATGCATATTGCCATTTCAACAGCCACGAAAGTAATACAGCCAACCAGTATAACAACAGCTATTACATTACGACCATCTTCATTATCAGCGTCTTCTTTTAGTTTGAGGTATCAGTCAACCAGTCTGTTCCATGCATAATGCATGCATACAGATAATACTCTGATTATCAAGGAAGACTCATTTTGTAAAACATGTATTTTAACCGTTTATGCAACGTTTTCCCTTTAAAGAAGTGTAATAAATGTTCTCTTGCTAAATGCTAGGAAAAGAACAAGATTCACTTTATGAACAAAGGCAAAAACAAAACTCAAGTTTGCAAATTCAGACCTGTCCTAAGTGTAACACCAGTGAGGTACAAAACGTGCGGGCAAGACCAATTTTTGCACAAAATGTGTATACCTATTTAATATATATATATATAACTAACTGCAAGGCGAGCCATTATCGTCTTTGTATGAAAGTGGACATCGTAAGTGGTAGCAGTGCCACACTTGCAGTGTGGGATTTACTTCTTGGCCATGACAATGAGAATGACAATAAAACACTACATTATTATAACGGCCTTTCTTTCGCCTTGCACTTGGCTTGGCACTTGTAAGAAAAACCTGCCACTTTCGACGTTTCATATGCCAACACAAAAGCATAATATGCCGGGTCCTCTTCATCATTTCGCAAATGAGGAAATACCAGACCTCTTCAAATTCAAAAGGTGCATTTCATTCATTGCTATTGTATACCATAATGTGTAATACATTTTAGTAAACCACACAAGAACAACAGCATAAATCACTGTTCACATACTTAATTTGTTCGAAGCAAGCAGAAAAACTACAAGACAAATGTACACACCACAGCATCATCATCATCGTTCAAGCATTAATATTGTTCTTTCATTTAATTGCATCATCGTGTCTATGTCATCATTTTTAAATTCATCATCATTATAGTCACCATTTCCCATTTTACCAAAAGAATGACCAACCGCAGCATCATTCATTCACTGTGCTTATACACGGTGGTTTGCTGGCTCATCAGATAATTATACCGCTACAGCTCTAAGCTTCTGTTTTAAATGTAATGGGTACTTCAGTTATTTAACTTTTGATGCTTCATCCTCGCCACGAAAAGGATTCTAGGAGTGTCATTCAGTTTTTAATCGTCTACATAGTTTAATCGCAGTACAAGTATTTAGAAGTATACAAAACAATGCTCTTCGTCATCATCCCATTCAATGTGCTTATAGATGTATCATCGTAATTTTACTTTTATCAACGTCATTCATGTCAGATAACCCCCCTTTGCATCCTTCTGTTTTTGGTGATGATGAGTGTAAATAATTGCAGAGATTCAGTCATCATAATCAAAATGCCTACGTAATGAAAAGTTTTCAAAATCATTTTCCCCCATTAATTCACGGCGTCGAACGCGTATTCGAGACTACATGGAAAGGAATGAGCTAATCGGTACACAAGGGGTGTTATGTAATTTCCAGTAGTTTTGCGACTTGGGAGCGTGAAGCCCGCTCACTGGTATAGTAATGATATTAGCGAGTTAAGCACCAAAGCTACTTTTACTTGAGCACGATGAGAGAGCATATAACCAGTAAAAGTGACGTGAATTGCGGAATGACTGCTGCCACTTCTTCAAAGATGAAAAATTATGACGATCATCACAATCATCATCAGAGAGGAAAATGTCAAAAATTATTACATCACTTTTATTTACTACCCGCCCGTGTCCCTATCATCACTACTACACTTCACTTGCACCTAGGTTTCCATTTTCATTGCACTTTTTGAAGTGGTCTAAATGAAAACCTTGTAAGTCTGGCATCACGACTTTTCCTTCAAGTTCGTTAGTCATTTCGTCACGTCAGCGTATCTGCAATACCATCAACTATACGATTCGGGTATTTGATCGTGTAGCATATTACATTATATTCTCTAGCACCAACTTTGTTTTTATGGTCATTAACCACTTTTAGACGAAAACACCGAAATTGAAAACCTTTAAGCATGCACGACTTTCAGCAACGAAAACACACTTCCATTTACTGTTCCCCGTTGCAGAATATTTTACAGCTTTTCTCTGATTACTGGCAAAAATATTGTTGCTCATTTTAAACCACGGAAAATGATGATATGATCTATACTATCCCTTCTGTACCGCTTTTTTGTCAACAAATTCCAGTTTATTACACTTTTCATAGCGGTGGGAGTCGGATACGTCCATAAAAAACATCGGTTGAGCGCCCAAACAATGTACTGTTATGTGAAAAATAATTCTAAGAAAGAAATAAAAAATAAAAAATTTGCTTACTTTATACTCAATCATTCAAAACAGAACATGGCATTGTGTACGCAGCAAATCTGCCACAATAAAGCATGCAGGTACATACCGACCGAGAAAGAAAAAGGCCAGTAAACGCTATTTGAATCACATTAAAAATGCGCTGCACACTGCGCCCCACCGTAAATGCATGCACTTCATTTAAAAGTCTAATTGTCTGCAGAATCGAAACCACCATGTACCATTCTCAAGATTCTAATTCTTGAACTCCGTGACTGCCAAAGAGTTATTCATGATCATTATCATTCATTATTCCTCAAACAACACTTTAGTTAGGTACATGTCTATTATTAGATATGATCATTATTACAGATATATATCATTGATTGTAATTGTAATAAATATGCAGCCAACTGATCATAAGTAGTGGTGGAAAGTACCTTTAAGGATCGTTGCTTCCAATAACAATGAACAATTTGCTGAATCAACAAATGAATCATTATTTTCTAGTTAAAGAAAGTACTTACAGTAAGCAAGTATTGGGAATTCCATAAACAAAATTTCGACCTTAATATGTTTCTAGTTTCGGTTTAATCATGAACAACAGGAAGAAAGGGTAAAAGCTACAAAATAACTCATCTCCTTTCCTTAAAATACACAGAAAAAACACGGTATGCATGCACGTGACATCAGTTCATTGGTATGAACTCTTGTACTTCTCCTCTGGTCGTTTTTCTTTCCTAAAGAAAATCCAAGTTCAAAAGTGATGATATGATGAGCTATGAGCTCAAGCTTATTATTATAGATTACTATGCATTGTTGTGCGTATCTATCGCAAATCACGCTGATAATTTTCAGTGACTTAAATATATACTATTTTCGTAAATACCTTAATTCCTCGTATCCCTACCTGCAAAAATCATAACAATGTACATACCTATATGGGATCGGGTTAAACATTCTGGTTACTGCCAATTGCCTGGTAGGTAGTCAAAACGCTCATTTAATAGGGCAACGCTGTATAATGCCGAGAGACAAACAACAAAGACGAAAAGAAGAAAGAGATGCGTCATATGGGCCAGTGACTTTTACTTGTTGTTATCATTACGTACGGTTATATAACAAGGCGCGTAATAATAATAGTTTGTCCGTAACCACAAGAAGGCAAAGGAAAAAGTGGAAACTTTCGTACAAAATAAACTGAAATACCACATGAAAGCTAATATATAATAAATAATGACGACAACCATTAAAATTGCGATTCTGGTGAGCAGATCAAAAAGAGCTTAGCCATATAAGAGCTGTAAGTAAAGGAAAGGAGCAAAATATTTTTTTTCAAGACAACGCAGAAGCACGCAATTTATGTGTGTTTACCCATTATAAGCAAAGTCATTTTTTATTGAGATTCAATTCTTTACATTTTCAGAGGAAAGCGGAGTACGTACATTCAAGCTTTCAGGGTGCTTTGATTCCTTGTTTCACGCTGCCACCAGTGCTACTGAACTTGAACTCTCAAGTCCGAAAAGTTGGTACATGAAGTGGGTAGGTATGAGCAATACTATAATTTGGCAATTTAATTTTTTACACTCGCATTGTTTTTATTGACAGATGCGTCTGCCTCTCTTTGCGATAAATTGATAGATGGGATTTATATAAGATGGATCAATTGATTGTGTGTGATCGTGATCCATATCAAATTCAACCAGATTTATTACGACTGTTTATTTGTCTTAGAGTGAAATTAATGCAAACTGTGTTAAATAACAAAAAAATGGGAGGCGAAAAGGCTTTTAAGCACATCAAATCCATCATCATACTCGTCACGACAAAAATGTTAGATATATAGAAAAAGGATTAAAGACACGGAAAGAAGGGGCATTTATCCGAAGCAATGAAATAAAGTTTAATGCATGCCTGTGCAAATTTTATTATTTATACCTTTTATCATTGCCAAATTCACATAATACCTATGTACCTATAGAACAAAATCAGGTATGTTCATTTCGGTTTTCTGCCGTGAAATGATATTACATGTTACCTTCATCAAAGAAAAAACGAGTTTACAGGTCCTCAGGTAGTACAACACGACGAAAAAGAAACTGTTTTGGATTGCAATTGCATGACACATGGATTGGATTTGGATTACTATTTTAGCTCGGGGTTTAGATTTTCTTTACTCTAGGTAATGTGGTAGGTAGTTCCCGTCAAGAAAAAAAAACAAAAAAAGCAAAGAATGTACTATAAAATAATAAAATATGAATTATAAGCTTAGGGTGAGCATGCTGGATTCAATTATACATACAAAAAATATGTAGATGAGATGGTGGATAAACTCGAAACACTCTGCGAAAGAGGATGTAATATGTAATATCAGTTATTTGAATGTATGCACATATATTGCTGCATGGGATCTTCTCGTCTCTTGTTACGAACGTCGGCCTTGTGTCGGCCCATCTTCTGGATTATCGAAAGAAAGAGGATTTTGAGAGATGAGAAAAAGTACTTTTGCTCAATTTATAAAACAGAAAACTTCTCCTTCAACCTCGAAGCCACAGAGTCAACTACACCCAAAAAATTTTGCTTTCGTTTGACCTGTGTGTAAAGCAGCATAATGATATTCATAAATCTGTATCGAACCTGTGTAGACTGGGAATTATAAGAATATGTAATGCATGTTTTGAATTTTTATTGTTATTATCACCACTTTAACTTATGGAAATGGCATTGTTTTATGCATTTTCAGCGGGTGGTAATATCTGTCAAATCCGTATAATCGTAATAATATCACATCATCAAAAAACACACAGAAAGAAGACGAGCAACGACCACTACCCAAAGTAGTAGTATAACTTACAAACTGCTCATCTTGATAGCCTAACTTGACGACGGGAGATTAGATGGTGATGATAGGAGGAACCAGGTAGGTACATACACAAGCAGAGAAGCCAGAAGGACATTTTCGTTTTTTATATCTTGTTGCTTTTATTAAAGTGTGTTCTTTGTGACTTGATTGTAATATTATACAGATTCCGTTTTAACATCGTACATTTTCTTAACAGTGCTTTTATTTTTAAATACTCAAACTAAAGCAAGGTAGGGGTGAACTGCCAGTGACAATCAGGTACTAAAGTGCCTATATGATTCTTCAAGTTCATCGCAATGCTATTAATTCCTATCGCCGATATTGGTAAAACTAAAAATAATGAACAAGAGAGCATATATATTTAAAGATGTGTATATGGTCAACTGAAAATCACTTTTGGAGGTGGGATTGATGAGTTTGAATTTTGAATCCTGAATTAAACGATTGCACTTGATAAATTACGTATCCAATACGGTTATGAACCGAGAACAACGCATTCTTTTCTTATTCTCCCTGATGACCACATAAGGGTAATTCATGGAGGCTTTATGATACATACATTAGCTTACTTCAAATTTCTTCATTATGTACATGCTTTATTATTTTGTTCAAGATGCCGGCATGATCGAAAACTAAATTTTGAATCGATCATCAAAAAACATTTCAAATCGTGTTTATAAACTCCACGGAGCCCATACAACTGCACAATCGTACACAAAGTGAAGCGTAAAATACAATTGAATGAAGTCATAAGGAAAAAAAACAAAAAACTGAAATTGACGATGAACTTGTTAAATTGGATATAATCATGCATATCATTTGCATTGTACGCATCGGCAAAACTGGATGAAAGGTGAAATGCAATGATTGCTCGTATTTCTCAAGTCACGTTTCAGCAACAACGCCAGGAATTAAATTGACTATATTATAGTTCTAGATGATTATCGGTGTGCAATTAACAACCCGTCTGCAGTAAAAACAATTCCACAAAATCCAAAATTTAGAGTCCAACGCAAGTCATTAAAATGGCTTCCTGTGGCTCTCTCATCTGCGAATATATTTTGAATCTCGATAATAATAAAATATACAATTACATATAATTAGCATTGAAATGGACGAATTTTTTCTCCAACCGAATGATGTGGCGACACGAGAACGTAGTAAAATACATCTTTTGTGGAACATAAAAATACTTTTTTGTGTAAAACTAATTAATTGAAAATCAGATTTTATATTATGACCCAATGCACCCAAAGAATAAACATTCAAATAACATTTTTGATTAAATTGTATACGAAGATGTATATTGTTTTTGCATACGTAAGTTGCTTCTACTCACCCTTTTGCTCTTTCAAGGCCGATGGTGATTGAGCACTGCGCTTAAAAAGTTTTAATTACAAATTAACAATGCATGTGTTTTAGGAAATCACGCGCAACCTATTATTCGCTATTCAGCTGTCTCACTGACTGATGATTATGGGCTGCACGAACTGACAAAAACGAAAGTTTAATTTTAAGTGCTGTTAGCAATGACATAAAAGTTTGATTGAATACCTTTGAAAGTTTCATAAAAACAATGTCTCTGCAAACAAATAGGATACCATGTCCAGCATCTGAAAAAAATCATAAGGAAAGATACCAATACCTATTCTATAAAAAGTAGGTACATAGATATTTTTTTAAATAGTGAAGATGAGCTGTGACTAAAGGGAGTACATCAGTGTCAATTGCAAACAAACCATTGACAAAAAAGTAATTGTGGTCGCAAGACATGAATTCATCCAAATAAACAAATGAATCACATATTTGATAGTTACAATTCGGTTTCGAGCCTTCATGACATAATCGATATTATCTTGAGGCTATATTTTGGCATGAGTCAAGATCTCATAATTGCGTACTTCATGTAAACACTTGCAATTCAACGATAGTCGTTTACATATAATTATTCAATTAATGTTATCAAGATGAAGATGACATCATAAACCGTACAGCTCATCTACCACAGATTCAAAATGATTTAGTAAATGATAATATTATTTTGTTTTCATCAAAACTGGTCGTCATTACATTCACAACATTATTATTGCTCTGTTATTGTGCTCTATTTGCCGAGTGCTCTAATTTTACCCTCATGTCATCTCTTGCCTTAAAATGACATCATTGCTGGAAATTTTACACGTAATAAAAACATGTTGACTTTTAGTCGTCTCCGTCTCATTACTCATCTTGAAGTTCAAAACTTAAACCCATCAGCAATATAGGAATATCCCTAAGCATTTATGAAAAGTAGATAGCGCACCTGAAAGAATGAAAAATGGAGACGCTTGTGATGATGAGCAAGAAAACATGAAAGTTCCAGTAACTGACAAATGACATGACATGACTTGGAGCTTAACTAGCTGAATACTGAAAGACTTTTCATGCTGTATCTTGTGGTGCACATGCTTAATCACAATTTATTGCGATGACTTGTGACATCGTCGCACACTTTTTAGAGTAGTTTTGCATTAGCATTATTCTTAGTTTTATTAATCTGGGGCGGACGTAAAGCTGTCTGCAGAGTATCACAACAACAAACCTAGTTCACGTGGATGTATGAAATGGATGGTCTGGGAAAACTATGATTCTGGACGCAAGGACGACATATTTGAGTATGTGCTGTGAAGAAATAGATATGCCAATTGAAATTGAATTATTTTTCTTGGTTGTGTTCCGACTTGTCGATTGCCTTGAAATTTAATGACAAGGATCGTGTAAATCGAGTTAGGAATAAGAAGACGCGAATGAAAAAAGTGAAGATGAGCAAGCGAAGAGACTTGCATGGTGAACAACGAGATGATCCTTTTTTTATCTCCCGATTTATACTTGTCTCTGCTTTGGGTATAATCTCATAACATCATACTTACATACTACGTACGTGAAGTGGTGCAGAGAAATGAGTTGCAAGCTCTTATTTCATCTTCCTATATGAGTTACTGGAGTGATACAGATATTTATATGCTTATATGTACGTTGATGATTCATATATTGAGTTGTCCGTTCAAACGAAATCTCAACAACTCGATTATTATCCTATGACCTCTGACATTCCAATTCCATTATAATAAGCTTAGATCATTATGAAGCTTTTTGGTGTAGTAGTTCAGTAATGCTACTCTCACACTACAATGAATCGTGTCAGTTCAATTGAATTGTTTTTGTTGTAACCAACCGCCTCATGATCATGCTATTGAGAATAAAATCCCTTTTTGCGTTTCGTTTTCACTCAGGTAAACGACTCAAAGACAAGACCGAATAATATATTTATGACAAATCCAATACTTTAATGCAAAAACACTTCTTCTTTATTATCCAATTTATATATCTCCAATAGGTATACAAAAGGAAACATATAATATGTACTTGTCAAAATTAATGTAAGGAAAGATTAATACAACACACAGAATTATATTGAGCATAGCCACGACCCGTGGTACTTTGCATGCAAAAAGGTTAACAATGATGAAAAGTTCAATTGTACACACGCATTGATTCACGATCCACTGTTAAAAATATTGATAATACTCAAAATGCTTTCGCTTGTTCACGTTGAAAAATGGATTTGTTCCTCGGGCTGGTGGTCGTGATGTCGGGGAGGGGGAGCTGTTACTTTTGACGTTGGAAATTCCTTCAACTGCAGGAGCAGCTCCAGAGACAAATGGGGGTGACGATAATGACAATTGAGGTGGTAGCCAAGTGTACATAATTGGAAGACCATTACGGGCTAACCTTTGTGTAGATTCCAATTCCGTTTCGGGTTGGGATGATGGCTCATTCTGTCAACAAAAAAGGAAGAAAATGCAATATAGCTTTTAAAGGAAAAGATTTGGTTGATGTATGCTGCTCCTCACTGTCATTTGTATTCATGAAAATAAGGATGATGAGTCAGAATATTATTAATATGTAAGTAGTTATATCTGTATTAATGGGCATACATTTTGGACCGGGACCCCCGAGGAGTCTTGAGAACGAATCCTTTGTCTTGTTTGTTCTCTTATGGTAGTGGCTAATAATGATTCCGCTACTTTAGGAGCAAAGACGGCATTTATATTAGCTGATTCACTGATCAGAGGAGAAGCAAAAGGAATGGATGCAGCGGCAGAAACATTTACAGGTTCCATCACTGACTCGAAATTTGATGGAGGGCGGAGAATCGCAATGGTTGGAGGTGAGTGGTCAATAAATGACGATGGAATTGCAACTTGTTGAATAGGGGGACTGGTGGAAACTTGGGAGATACCTAAAGAGCAAAAAATGGAAACAGCGTCATTGTCAGTGATTTAGCCACACATGTATGTACATACATAGTATTGCAAAGTATTGCAGTAAGAATTTTTCATGAAAATACTCAGACCTGGATTTACGGTTACAGCCAATGGACCCGGAAGGTGAAGAGTACACGGAAGTTGAACAATTTGAGTCTGCGTTCCCGGTGTTTGCAAGGTTGGCACACCATTATGTGATGAATCTTCTGCTGAAGACGTTCCAATCCCAGGAGGATTATTAAAAATCGTTTCCATTAGTCCAATCTTTTGTCCAGACAAAGTGGTATAAATCCCTGCGTTTTTATTTCCTAGTGTGAAATATCCACTTGTACTGGATGAGGGTAGAGATGCAGTGGAAGTAATTTGACCGTAGGTTGGAAATCCAGAAAAAACGTTTTTATTAACAGTTCCGGAGGAAGCGGTTGACAGTGGAAGTCCGGGTCTCATGGAAGATTGTATGTAGGTAGCTACCAAGTTTGGATTTTGCATAAATGTAGGAGTGTAGGACAGGACTGAACCAGCGATTCCGTTATTGTTTGCTTGGATAGATGACGGCGAAATATTATATTCATGATTAATTTGTCCTAATGAATTTTTAACGCCTGACTGCAACATGGTAGCATCCAAAGCATCTTCACTCGTACTGATAAGTGTTGATTGGGGTACAAACGCGGAACCTTCTACCGGAATTCCGCTAATGGTTCCATCTCCTGCAATTTGAAAGAGTTGATTGGTACCACCAACTAAGCCAGTGATTCCTTGTGACGATAAAATGACAGGTAATGGATGGGGTTTAGTAAAAACGGACAGTTGGGGATATACTTGTTTATTAAGTCCAATTCCATTTTCAATGGAAAATGTAGGAGTAGAAATCCCAGGTGATACTTCAGAAACTTGTGCTACAGTCACAGGATTACATTGTGACACTTGCACAAACGCCAGTAATGGCAGGACTAAATTTAATGATGGGGACATGCTTAACAGTTCAACTGCTGAGAGCGTATTTTTGGAATATATGGAAATGTGCTCCTTCCAGTCTACGACCAGAACTGAAATGGTTTATTTTTATACATCTCGCAAAATACCTACTCACCGATGCTCGCTGTTTTAATTTTTATCATTCAAGTGAGAGTACAAACAAAGATTACTTATTTTGTAGTCTAGTCTGATTTAGTGAAATTGTGTATTCTTGAAGCAGGATTGTGAGTGTTCTTAAATAGGATAGTGTGGCCATTTCTATGCAGGGAAATGAACCATTTATTGGCCTTTTTATTGATATGCAATAAAAATACCGTTGTACGTTGTTACCTTTACCTGACTGATGGTGGTCCACTTAAATACCCACGGTCCATGGAAGGTACGTGACTGGGTATGCTGTATGAATCTAGCAAGAAACAAAAGCCATATGCAATAAAAAATAGAAAGTTCTGCAGACTCCAAAATCAGAACTTTGTTCTTTTCTTTTTTATGGACAAGTTACAAAATCCCATCACTTGGTACTCGATAACAGAAATTCTAATACAAAACAGAAAAACATGGTTTATGCCTTTTATAGCAAAACAAAGGTACCAAAGCAGGGTTTCTGGATCTTTTTTATCTTTCTTGTTTAAAAAAATATAATAGTAGATACAATTCTGTTTGTGACCGAATATGGCCCATGAAATAAGCGAAATTCAACTGCTTTCTTCTTCACTTAACGACACAATTTTATTGCGTTATTTATAGTATAAAAATATTGTTTTCACATTAATGCGAAATATTGAAAGACAGTACGAATACGAAAGTTTCACAATTGGAAATAACTTATGTACTTCTATGATAATAATATCTTGCGAAGAAACTGTTTCATAAAAGATAGTACACCATAATCTAATTAAAAGCAGTAGAGACTAGCAAAGCAGTGATGTGACTACGAACACATAACTTAAAAGAGGTATAAAATAATTATGGATTTAGGCAGTGATCTTTTAACTTTTAAGTATACATTATCCTGTCCTCCCCTTCCGTTACACAAGCTAACATATTACCAAGAGCCTTTTCTTTCAACATTTTTACCAATGCATTATTGCCGATTTCATTAGCCAACGCGAGAGCTGTTTGTCCATTTGAATTTTGTTCGGAAATGTCTGCTCCGCATTCGATTAGTTTTTCGATGAAATCTAGTCTGCAATTCTTTTTAATGCAAAGATGCAATGCAGTGTTACCATTACTATCTTTTGCATTCATGTCCGCACCTGCGCTTTGCAGTAGCAACAATGTATCAGTTTCTAGTGAATCGTAATACGTCTTAATCGCGCATAGCAGAGGAGTACAGCCAATATTATTTACATAATTAAGTAGGTTAAAGCCACAGGTCACGAAGACTATGAGCAGATTGTGATATTGTTTGGGACTGACAGCCTTCTGATAATCGGAATAGCATTTCCAATGAAATGCTGTATTTCTACAATTTCCAGTCGCGTTAACATTCGCGTTCAGATTTGTGACTAAAAATGATTTCAAATTGGATGATGCACTGAATGGGAGTAAAATGGGTGTTCGTCCTTCAGAATCTTTTTGTTCAAGAGTGGCTACGTCTCTTTCTACAACATACTCTAATAATTTTTGTTTTTCCTTTAAGACTTCTTCTGAGTCAGATCTTGACTTTCCAATAATATGATGAATCACACCGCACTTTTTCTTATCATTGTTCTGAAAAGTGTCCCACGTCTCCGGACCAAACCCCTTATTTTCAACAAGGAACTTTACGATTTCAAATTTTCCTTTTATTAATCCTATTTTAAATAAATTCATAGGGACTTCGTACGTGGTCTCATACTTACTTTTGTGCCAAGCGTCAATCAGTGAGCAAATATATTTGAAAAAGTCAATGTTGGCGTGCCTAAGTGCAATTTCTAGAAGAAATTCATGCCCATCTTTGGTTTTATCTAGGAATGTACTCTTGTCATCGCCGCTCACGGATTCTAATAGGAATCGAGCCAAGTTAAAGTAGTTGTGTTGTAGACTGGCCACAATGACAGATTTACTGTAGTCAAATGCCGTCAAACTCGGGTCAAAGTCATGAATCCTGACTAGTAAATTTCTAATATTTGTGGGAAATTGATTCCTATCACCTAACATTGCATTTAGAAAGGAGCACAACACGGGGAATTTAAATTTGCAAGAATTTCTCGCAATGTAGGTTGTGGAATTGTAAGTACATTGATGCCTTGAGACTTCCAAAACTTGGTCAGCGAAAAATGCTTGAAATGCTACTACATCAACATCATCTAATCTGGGAAATTCACCAGTTAGAACTTTCCTAATAAAAAATGCGGAAAAAAACTCTGCAAACGTTATATGAATGAATCTAAGCGGATTTAGATTTTCTAAGAGTCCGTGATCAACAACGGTTTCGTGTATTATCGATTCTGACTTTGCCGTTATATGAAGATAAGAACGAAACGTATCTGTCAGCCAGTCAGCAAATAGCAATTTTATGGATAGATACATGTGCCAAAGTTTCATGTCCTCACGCCAGGGATATAGACAACAGTCATACGGATTTGCGTACCCCTTCTTTACTTTCAGAAATTCACTTATCTTCTTGTCAATCATTTTTTCGTAAAGGTCAGTCAAAGAAATGCTCTCGGTAATGGAAAAATTGTCACTTGAAACAAGGGATAAATCCGATAAATAATCCTCGTACACTTCACCTATCATGCGACATTGGAGTGGAGCACCTGCGATTTCTATTGTATCTATTCCACTATTTGTTAGCCTAATACACTTCACCGCTAACGTTTCTAAAGCGTCTAGTGTGGATTTGCTAGCATTTTCAACCTTGCTCAACCAATACTGCTGAAGAAATCGGATTTGGTCATTTTCTGAGAGTGGTTGAATTTTATATCCTATCACACCAAAGTGATCTTCAATTTCTTCCTGCATATGTTCTCTCAAGGTAACCCAAAGGCGTATTGTGGGGATCTCATTTCGAATGATTTTCAAAACTTGCATGGCCATTCCTTTGCGGTTCTTTCCAACTTCATCCAGACCATCGAGCATGAGTTCGAATGTAATTCGTGTATTTGAAAACTTTTGCTCAAGCCAATATTTAACAAGATTTTGTTCAAATCTGCTTGTTGATATACAAGTCTGAATGGTAGCTATAATATCCTCCTTACTAATTTTCTGACTATTTTTACCCACTTTACTGCTAAGACTTATCATAAAATCATTCATATTTAAGAATACAACGAAACTGTTTTTAAACTTTTCATTATCAACAATTCGGTTGGCCAGGCTAATCAAGACAAACGATTTACCCATGCCGGGTTTATCTGCAATGAAAATAGATTCACATTTGTCGTATTCATTAACGTTTTCTAAAAGCTCATTCTCGTCAAATAAGACTAAATCAGTCTGTTTTTTGATAACTGACTTTTTTATAAGCGTAAGCGATCCGTAAGTACCTAACCACTGAAAAATGTCATCTCTTACATGCTGGAGACAATGAATACTTCTTTCATCATCATTATTGCGTTGATCCTTGATTGCTTTCAAAATATCGCTATAATGATGATCACATTTTTCCACCAAAAATATCCGAAAACTCATATCCAAAGTGTCGTCAATATTTTGAAACGACTGCACTTCCTCACTTTTATTCACAAGCCTTTGCAATGCTTCTAAATTCATATTGGTTACCACAATTACGTCTTTGGAGGGATGTCGTAAAACTTTTGAGCAAACTTCCCTACAGCTACAAAAGCGTCGCTCCAAATACGGTTTTGGAATCACAGGGATTTTATGTTGACCAAATAATACTGGTTTATCATTTGTTAATAATTGACTCAATTCATCCCCTTCCAAACCAGAAAGTATTGATGCAGCATCATCGTCATTTTTCGGTAAAATGCTACTTAATTTAACTACCTTGTTTTGGAATCTCACTTCACCCTCATTCTCTAATTTGCAGCGTGTGGACCCACATATTTCCAACCAACCCAAGGGGTTCTCACAAATTTCAATTTGATTTACTCTTGCAAATTTCTCTGCAGTGGACTCTATCCCACCAATATCTTTTGCGTGCTCGTTAATAAAAAATATCACTCTTGTGCTAGTGCATTCCTCCACCAATTTTTCATCGCTTATAGTACTTGTTACAGTAATTGTGGTAATGTCATGCTTCTCCGGAATGTTTAAATCTTCGCTCAGATCATGATCATTATACTCTAATATCATTTCTTTGCAACTCAACGTACGAGAGAAAGAATACCAAGTAAAAAGTATACTGTCCTGTCTCACTTCGATTTTAACAGAAGAATTTCCATCCAACAGATGTCCTACTGTTTCAGATTCCAAAGCTCTAAACTCCAGTGTAAAGCTTGTCTTTTGTCCCCTCGCAGTAGTGGGAGTACAAGTGTAGCGTCTCACGAGACCACCTGTACATGTACATAACCATAATTGTATATCATCTGAATTTATTAACCAAAAATATGGCAAATTAATGGCAATAATATTCATACCTTCCTCCAACTGATTATCTAAAGCCTTATTAAAGTGCCTGATAATATCATGTAGTAATGTCTCCTTTGCCCAACTAAAGACATCACAATGTTCCGGTGGCCATTTGTAGTATCGATCCAACAGTATGAATTTGCAAGAATAAAATTTCAACCAAACAAAGGGTAGGAATTTTGGGAACCTGTTAAGCCAGTAGAGCACAAATGAATGTTCATCAAATTGATCATCAGGAAACCATCCTAGAGCAATTTGCTCATCTTCGCCGAGGCTTTCCTGATGCTCCTCCTTGTTTCGTATCAAACGCAACAGTTGATATATTGAGGATCCACTTGCATTTCTCATTCGACAGTTGTTTGGCGACTTGGATTTTGAACCATCTTTTCGTAAAATATCCCAGTCGTTCCCAAGAACACTTTTCCATTCTGTATGGCCACTAGGCAGGACATCTCTACCTGCATTGTCCAGATCTCTAATCAAGTCATCCACTTCTTCAATTCCCGTTGGATTTTTGACACAATTCCATGCGTCCCTGATAAATGAGATAATCCTTGAAGACTTCCAAAAGAAAGGGAACGAAAGGAGCTCCGTTAGAGGGATGTGTGAAATAGGCTCAGCCGGAAAATCTTCACATTTTCCTGGAATATTTTAGGAAAGCAATAATGACACTAGAATGTATGTATGCGTGCATGTATATTTGAACATGTTAAGCGTGTCAAGCAATAAAATTGTGTTAAAGACTGCCTTGTGAATATTTAATTACCGTTTACTTCTAAAGCAATATTGTTCATTGTGACAAGTGTCAATGCACTATATGTGTGCTCTGTGACACTTGATACTGTTTTGATGTGGAGACACCCACAGAGCTTTTTACATAATGAAAAATGCAACACCTCTTCTTAGCGCCTTTTCATTCATTGTTCTCTCATATGAGGCAAGCTCATGACTTGATTTTCATGTGTGCATTGCTCGTTTCCAAATGCATAATATTAAGGATAGAAGGATTACTGCATGCATGGGTAAGGGTAGATAATGATCATTCATATTGTGTGTTGTGCTGTCGGTGATATGGAATCACTAGCTTCACAGGAGTGCATTAGATATCCATTCAGCCGAAATATAAAATGTTAATACATTCAGGAATGTATATGTTGATAGACTCATTGCCAATTTCTCCACAAAAACAAATAGCATATAAATGGAGGAAAGCCATATTCTAATAATAAACGTTATTTACTAGGCATTTGATGACTTTTACAGAAATTTGAAAGACAAAGCAAAAACTGCTAACCAAAAAACATACAACGTGTATACATGTGGAATCTGTACAGACCGATAACATAAACCGGCGCTATGTATTCGATCTTTACAGAAATTAAAAAGAGCTTTGCAAAAATCTATTAAAATATTCAGTAAAGTCAGTAGTTATAGTTATTCACCTGCACCTTTCATAAAAGAAAGCAATAAAGTAATTATTGTAACCCTTTTATATTTTATATACAAATCACATGGTGGAATTGTAATTGATTGTTGCAAATTCATCAACACAACTTAATAGTAAAAAATAAATAGAACACGACAAAATGGAAGCCATAATGTCGACATAGTGCATTTCTTTGTGTTCATTCCCAACCATGTGTTTTTACATTGAAAAATAATTGACTTTGTGTCAGTTATTTATTGCTCACGAATGAAGCAGGAAATTAATTAATTTTCAAAAAAATTTAAAATTGTTTTCATTTCAGATTTTGAAAATGGTTTCTCAAATAAAACTAGCTTTTCCAATTCGAAGTCATTCATGGCCATAGCTATAATTTAACGGAGCACAGCCTTCCGTACAATTTAAGTATGAAAACATTTTAAAAACACTTTAATATGTAGCACAAGGAAAAGTAATGAAATTTCTGAAACATTTATTTCATCACAAAAAAACTAGTCAAGGAAAGTTTATTTTTTTGTTTTGGAAAGTTGTAATTGCTAAATGCTATTATTACCCAGCTACAATTAATCACAAATTTCAACATTTGGTCAGGAAATGCTTCATGGAGTTTCAAATCGTCTTTGGAACGATAGAAAAATGACAAATGCTGTAGTTCGTGATATAAGGAAAGCATCAGTTCAGTTTTCTTGGCATTTACAATGTCATCCCCACAGGACTGGGTGTGGGATGCATTCTCCCTCTACGATTCCCTTTACAGCTATATGCCACCATTTATTATACGCATGAACACAAAGGCTCGAAGAATTGATGTAGAACCCTCAAAATTCAAGCGTTTCATTTGGTGTTTTAGCGTATTTGTCAACATAAATATTTTGGTTTGCGGTACAAGCTTTTATGTTGTAGTAAAATGGTATATGAAACCCAAGAGTGTATTTGCAGTGCAAGCCGCTGCAGCGATGGGAATACTTTTGGTTGGAATTCTCGCTTCCTACACTTGCGTGGTACACTACATTTACAGGGAAGATCATGTATTCGGGGTAAACGCTTTACTTCACCTGCATATTTCAAAAATAAGTAAATAAAAATACTATACTAAATTAATATTTTATATATATATGTCTATATGCCTGACTAGTGTCCTTGATACCAATAAAACCTTTATGATCTTCTAGAAGCTACAACGGTTCGAAAAGGGAAAGGCGGAAAACAAGAACGAGATCTGACTCAAATCATACTGGGGTACACCTTGAAAGGCTTGGTTTGGGGATTCTGGTTCATCCCTGCCCTTGTCCCCATTGGTATCTTTGAAGG
This sequence comes from Sinella curviseta, assembly GCA_004115045.4. NCBI lineage: Eukaryota > Metazoa > Arthropoda > Collembola > Entomobryomorpha > Entomobryidae > Sinella > Sinella curviseta. The sequence continues at coordinate 9,637,879 of CM023203.3, forward strand.
ACTCGATCCTCTTCGGATTCCCCTCCTGGATTCGATTCCACCAAAATTGATGGACCAGTATCCCGTACACATCTCTCTTCTTTTATTGCTAGGTAGATTCTTCTTGATGGCAATGGCTTCAATGGAAATGAGTAGATTCTTTGCAATGTTCTTTCTTCTCTTCATTTCCGGCATCGTCATTTACATTGATTTCATTGAAAGGTTCATTGTAAAAGTGGCAAAATCATCTGCACCGTTGGTCCCTACTAGTTTTAAGGACTTTGTCAATATCCGACTGGTCGTGCAAATACTTAGTCCAGTCCTGCGCCGAGAAATTTGTTGTCTTATGTTCACAGGATTTTTCATCGCTGTCGGGGCCAGTATGGGAGCGGTACAATGCTATGAAATCTTTCCATGGTATATGTATTACACAGTTGTACTAATGTTCATCGTTGCGATGATTATCATATACGCCACCCTTCCATTTGGCACTGAGGTCAATGAGAAAACGACATTTGCTATAGAGCAATGGCATGAAAAACTTCGAGCTTGCGCTCCTCATAACAGATTGCTGATACGAAAACTGATACAGAGTTTTACACCGGTTTCAGTACGATGTGGACCCTTCTTCAAGTTAAAACAAGAGACAAAATCCACGTATTTTGACGCAATTTTTACAAGCAGTTGCGATCTTAATATGAGCGTAGATATTAAAAGTGTTTTTGAAAATGGCATATAGAATTAACAGTGGCATATTAGACTGCTTTTGTTCACATTACCCCAACCACATATTTTGAAATCCATGTCCACACTTGAATTACTGCACTTATTGTTGATTAAATAATATATCAATTAAGTATGCATTATTATATTCTCGTAAATTAATTACTTTCTGAATGGACACATTTAAAAGTCAGGTATAGTTGCTGTACCAGACCAAATTAAATTAATTAATCGTTGAATGTTCACTAGTGATTAGATTAGTAATAGTTCAATTTCAAATTAATGGTTAAATTACAAGTTGTAAGCACATCTTTATACACTATTCAATTTACTTACAATGTTGAAATAAAAGCTGTATTTAAAATGTATGGATTTATGAATTTATGAAAATTATAATTTTACGTGGGCAGTAGTAAACAAAGAAAAGGATGCCTATACATAAGACAGCATATGAAATTGCAATGAAGACTAAGCTTCGTACATAAAGTGAGCAATGTAGTCCTAGCTCGGTTTCTTTGTATTTTTTTTCATTTTTATTTAAACACATTATTCGTTACTACTTAAGCATTTGGTTCTGTATAAACATGAAACTGCAAGGTCAAAAAGTGAGTCATCAATCAATATCATTCCTCTTCAATTGAAGTGTAGCTCGCCGAGCTCGCGTCATCGTCCTCTGCTCGTTCATCCACCTCAAGTGATTCAATGTAAACACTAAATGAATGATCGAGATTCTCAGTGATACGATTTCCTGTTAACTTGAGAGCTTGTTTTGCATCATTTTTGCTTCCAGATAACATGAGTATTTTTCCACAGGGTGCCAATTGATATTTATAAGACTCTCGATCCAGTTCATCCGCCACAACTTTCACTTTAATTGGCAAATGGCTGTAATGAAAATTAAGCAATCCTTCCAGGGTAATATGAAATATGCCAAGCTTGTAAGTGTGGTTGTTGATGTATGCCTGATCAACGTAACGAATTTGAACTTGAGGCATCATTTTAGGATAATTATTATTCGTAAAAGTCTTGTCACATTCCATCGGATTCTCGACGCATTTTGGAGAATTATCAGAGTCATGAGCCTTCAATGCCAGATCAAAAAGTTGTTTCGGCGGACACAACATTTCTTCGTAAACGCTACAGTCGGCAAGAATCCCGCAAATGTCAATATGATGTTCTGGAATATCTCTATCAAATTATTTTCAGAGCATATTAGACTTAACAAACTACAGAAATCGGATGCCAAAATTTTATGGGAAATCAAAAGCAGGAAGTTGGGAGATAGCAGTGACTAACGCTGGCAGTGCCTTTGTAAGTAAGTGCCGTACGTTAACATCTGAAACGGATGCTCGATTCTCGTCTCCGTCAACGCACAAGTTTTTGGTTCTTGTAGCCATTACTTGATTCCTGTGTCCCGTCAGTTGTAAATTTTCGGTTTCATTTGCAACAAGCATATTGTTGTGTCCACGTATAATAAGGTTAGAGTTTGATTTCCCTGCTAGTTGATTCTCTTTGCCATAAACCCTCAAATTTAGATTTTCGATCAAACCACACTTTCCATTCGATCCAGACCATATTAAATCCTTCATGTTGCAGCATTGTATCAAGTTATTGCTTCCATCCAGCAACACATCACCAAAATTCTGTGCATGAATGATATTGCTGTCACCAGCGATGTTTGCGTTTGTCCCATTTGTCAAAGAAATACTTGACTCCCTTGATTTTACAATCACTAATGAACTAGATTCGATGATTATTTTACTCTGGTTAGCAAACACATTGCAGTCTTTAGAATGGCTAAACTTGCAAATATTTCTATCTCCTTTCAAGTACACTCTTTCATTTCCTGTGATGAAAAGTTGACTAGAGCTCTCCGAATCTGACATTATGACGACTTAGAAAAAAAGAAAGATGAAGGTGACTCCCAGTAGAGTAACTATTGATAGTAGCTGATTGCAGTATTAATTATAGTATTTAGTACTACTAAAACAGTGTGGAAAACGATTTTCGGCTGACAAGGACAATCATCGAGGGAGCTTGATATTCTAAACTTGTGACATTGACACCCATAGGAACTGTTGTGTGGGAGTCATTGTCTTTGAGTACTTCGGCACTTCATTTTGAAAAGGTATCATCGCAGTGCGTTCAATGGAGAGAAACGCTACGTAAAATTTAACACTACTGAGCTCGGCCAGTTAGCAAGTTCAATTTCATCCCTTGTGCATAAAATATATAGTATCCCTGAAGAGTTAATATTAATATAAACCAGTTTTACTCTCGCATCGTAACATTTCCTTCCACACGTTTGCCTTTTTCTTTCGTATAATTTTCATGGAACAAACTAGCACTATTACCCATTTTCACAAAATAACTTTCGTAAAGCAGAAAGTTTCCCTCTTTCGTAATCCCCTTTGTTTTGCCATCATGCTTTGAATTCATGAAAAGTATAAAACGTGCAAGGTTTCACAGTTCACCTTAAACTATATTCTTGAGAGCTATTTACTCCTTCCTTTCTACAAACACGAACCCCTTTTCCGCTTAACGTTAGCTATGTCTCAAGCCAATCAAGTTTCATATTATTCCCGTGAGTCTAATACGAGTTCTTAATAAGTATTCACTTTCCCCGAATGAATGAATTTTACGACTTGTTTATACCCATCTCTGAGCTTAAATGGTGATGTGGTATAACATCTAGCATCTACACTTTCCCAAGAAAATGGAAAATCATGATTGATTACGAGCTTTGTTAAGTTAATTTACATACGTGATATAATCGCGATACTCCTGTGGGTTTTACGAAACCGACATGAATTATACAAAGATTCGAAGTAGTTTACTATCCCTTTTGTGTAAAATATAGTTTATACTATCTCAACCTAACAGGGAATAAATTCGGTTAACCTTCTTCTGACTTCCAATGTTTCACTAGAATTCATCATCTGTACCAGGAAATAAACTTGTAGTACACTCCTAGTTCTCCACAAGTACCCACATGTATACATATTTATGAAATCTCTATAACATAACTTTAAATTCCATAAGCGGGCATAGGATATCCTTCTGTCGTTTGTTTCTGGAATACTTTTACCAATTCCGCGGAAGATAAATTGAAATCATTTGGCAGAGGGGAAGAGATGCTGCCCTGCAAAATTCATTTAACTTATTAATAATTTACCACTTCCTCGTGGACTCTTACTGATCTTCATATTATGCTAAATTGTAGATTCTTTCTTTATGCTTACATACTTTATATATTGTATGTAGATGTGCTAGGATATTAGTTTCAAATTTGTTACTCAACTTAATCTGAAATGTCGTGATGGATGAATTTTTGTATGAGGCTTGGTTTTGTAACACGTACATAAACCATCACACTGTACCCAGGTGTTGCAAAGTATATGTAAACCTATCCATTAATAATCCGATATGAGTGCATGCTAAAGAATTGCACTACATTTTTCTTGTGTTGAATTCATAGTTATCCTTTAATGTAAATATGCCCAGGACGAATATTGTCAGCAGAACATAGGTATAATTTAAAATGCTCAAGAATGAAGTTATAATTTAGGAAATGGATAAAATTGGAAATTCAAATGTAGAATTTTCCTACTAGTCGTTGTTCATAAGACACATGTGCATGTTCAGTACACTTTTATCTGCTCTCCTCACATTCACTTCCGTTATATTTTCAAGGCTAGCAGCCCTAAACAAAGAAGAAGCCCGAGGTGCAGAGGTGTGCATACTATTTTATTAGAATTCTAAGAATATTGCAGACTGGAAAATAAGAAACAGTCAGGATTGTGGCAACCTCAAACTTTCTTCTTCTGAGAGATGGATGACGGTGAAGAAACCCTAAATTTCTCCCCAGGCGTGAATACGTATATATTGAAATACTTCACTCTCTTGTACGAGTTAACGTGGCAGAAAATGACAGTTTAACGCTCTGTGATAACATGACATATTAAGTACAATATAAGAGTCAACGTACGTAGACACGCATTTGTCTCTCAACTACATACTTTGAATATGAGTATCTCTCTTAACGCAGACGACAAATGTTGCCTACAGCGAGCTTAGGTTATATCCTCCGGAATGCAAAATAACAGTACCACTTTGTCTTGTAACGTCGACGTCGAGTCGCTTTACATACAACAGTGTCGGTACACACAAAAGAAAACAAGAGAATTTGTCCTGGACCGACCTTAACTAAAAATCCGAGCTCAGTGGAGCATGATATATAGAGGGAGAGGGTCTAATGGCAAGAGAGCAAAGGAAGGAGAGAAAAGCCAGTTTTTACAAAGTCCCATTTCTTTTGCAACACTTACGCAGCAGCATAGTAAGCAAAACCCATATACCAGTAGGTATTACTACAATGATGTTGTATATGGACATACAAAAAGCCAAGATTTTGTTATCTGATGAAACCTTTTCAAGTGAAAAAGAGGATATTGAATACTATCCTGCTAACATACATCTTTTTCCCGTCTCTTTCTACTTATTTTTTTACTTTCTTTTGCATTTGTGCTCGCATTTTTGTGCTTGCATGCTTCTTTCCCATACTCGTTTCTTACTTGCCTCGTGTTTTTTGTCCCTAGGCTTTCTGTCCTCTTGGATGCTGACGATAATAGAGTCATGTATGTATTTATAATGTGAAGAAGCAGTAGTACGGAATTCTCTTTATTCACACAAAACAAGAGTAAAAAATATGAGTTTTTTCCATTTCATCTTTACAAGCAGTAAAGCCCACATGAGCATTGTGCTGCAGCTGCAGGCGATGGTACGCTGGTATTTAATATGACTAAATTTTTATCAGCAAGAGCCAAGACCAGTGCCACCCTCGTATGGGGTTTCCGATATCTAACAGCGCGACTACCACAACTACTACTACTCCTCCAGTGAATATGCCGCATTCATCTTTCATTCCAACAAATTTTCTCCTACAGGAAGAAAGGGGAAGCAATAATTTAACTGTGTAGAAGCAGTACTTTCACTAAGCAATTCAATGAAAGAGATGCCGCCAAGCATGTCAGCAAAGTGCTGGTAATAATGCCAATATGAAAAGATCTTGTGTCCCGATACCAACAGAAAGGCCGGCCAAGCAAGCATCTTTCCCAACACAAGATGACTAAATATACCACCTACTATCCTACATTCTGCCAACAAAACGCAAAATATTTAGTTATTTCAGACAAACTACAAAACTGCGGCAATTTTTGCAAGTCGACCATTGCTCTTTTCTTTCGCTCTCACATTTTTTTGCAATATATCCATTGCCATTTTCCTTCATTGACAGTCATGTTCCGGACTAACAGTACGCGTTTACGCATAGCTGCTGCTAAACAAGGGAAATGGCCTGTGTGTTCAAAAGCGTGTAGCAAAAGTAAAGTGTTAAAATTTGCATGGCTTCAGCTAGAATTCCATTTGATATGATAAAAATACTATATTATCATAAACCAATTAAAAGTTCATAAAGCCATTTTATATTTTGGAGCATCATCGTCACTTTTCCTTTATTCAGGCGCACACAACGTTTGCTCATTTTCAAATTTTTATGGGAAAAAGTTCCATGCTGCAGTAATCATTCCGTGTGGTATGCGAATAGGAGGCAGACGACCGAGAAGAAAGTAAATCCGATAAGAGTGAAATAGGTAGAGAAAACAGACAGAAAGCAGAAGCCACACACACACAGCGAGGGAAGAAGAATAGCTGTGTATCATGGAATACACATTGGTAAAACGGAACAAACTGGACTAGATGTATGCAGAGCAAGTAGATGGGAGACCAACTTTTTCCGGAGAAAAGCTTTACCCAGTTGTTTCTCTTTTAATAGCGTACTCTGTGCGAGTATTCCATTGTTAGGCTTCTCTCTGGTTGTATCTGGATCTCTGAATGATGGTGAAGTTGAAGCATGATGCTGCTATGTAAAAGTGTAATGTGTATCCTTCTCTGAGAGTGAGAGACTATATAGCGCATCACACCAACGTGCTCTCTTTCTCTGTTTCATTATTTTTCTGTCCCGTAAAGATAAATTTTGCTGAGTAGAGCTTTCCCCAACTCAGTGTGTTCCTCACCACCGACCGCAGCGTCCGGGTGTATGCCGTCGTCTCTGTCTTAAAATTCAAACGAGTTCTACGCTAGTGTTTTCCCAAATGTTTGTATACAAGCTAGCGTGTTAGTGTGTTTTATTTGACAGGTTTTTCCTTCCTTATTTCCACTTTACACTTGTTCCGACCATCAGATTAGAAAGGGGATGAAAAGAAAAAAGCCATATAAGCTGTCTTGTGTGAACTCTAAATCGCTGATGGAATGACTTTGGAAATCCACTAGAGATGAGATCATTTTGGGTTCTTGTTTCCTGTCTTGTAGCAATGCGAAACAATCGAAGATTGGTTGGCTTTTTACAAGTGCATAACATGTAGCGTATTTATCAAGTTTGATAGTGGATCTGTATGTATGTATATGTGGTTTAGTTTAAAAACTTTTACTATTGCAAAGTGAAAAAAGTATTTTCAATTTTATAAAGCCATGATGTTTCCGCAAAGAATCACTATTGAGTCGTTTCGTATGAGAATAAACTGGCCTAACTGTTTCCGACCAGTGTCCGTTGAAACTTGTCCTTTATGGTGATCGAAGCAAATGGGAAATAGAGTAATAACTGGTCAAGTTTGCTTTCCACATACCTACTTCGTCCGTTGGTACGTACCTCTGAATCGTCCGTTCATGTAAGTTGTTTGCATCATTTGATGTTTATATCATGTATTTGTGTATTAGTTGTTATATTGTTATAAGGAAACGGAAATACAATACGACAATGTCTCAAAAAGTTACGAAACACTTACAAAAGAAAAAAGTTGACAATTGACCTTGATCATGATATCTGCTCCATTTTCATCTTTCACTTTTAGATGACTCCAAACTAGAATATGTCATGCTACCATAATCATTTCTTTATCTCTGTCAAAACCGCTGTCAACTGTCAAAACTGTTCTTTTTGAATGCACGAAGCAAAATAATTGGAAACACAATGATCATTCAAGTAAGATTTGGTATCTCAACTCTTTCAAACAATTTCATGAAAAATATAATATTCGGCAACATCAACTTCAGGCGAGTTCCTCGAGCCATTTAATTTTCGCTTAATTTCAATTTTAAAACGTCAAATAAAGTTTGCTCGTCCAAGATGGTTTCTCATTTCTCATGGCATATAACGTATGCATTTTAAACAACCGGACAAAGTTTCTCGAGTGTCATTTAGCAGAAGTTATTGCCTTTCTCCTTCATTTTGAATAGAAAAAGTTTAAAACGAGCAATAATGACTTTGAGCGAACAAAATATTACACTGACTACATAACTAATAGCCTTGGGACAGTCATCTTTTGCACCATTTACAAAAATTTCTAACCATGTCAATCTTAAGACAATGAGGTTTTTCATATTTAAATGAACATTAATTATCCCGCTGTTCATTTAGCAGTAATAAATTATATAAGGCGATATCCTCTACACTTTCCATCTCTTGAATAAATCTCATTAAACAGAGTTAAGTACCAAATTGGATCAGAACAGAACCAATGAATAGCATTTTATGAAAAAGCAGGCAGAGTGTTTTCATCTTCATTATAAGTTAACAAACAAGCAATAAGTGAGTGAAAAAAGAGAGCGTTCCTTTTGTAAAAGTCAGCAGGAAAATGACAAAAACTGCCTATTCAGAAGGAAAACCGTCACCATTTATTCCCTTTTTTACTTTTATATTTCTACCCAGACTACTCAATAACATGGAGGATGCCTCTCTTAAGTCATCAGTAAAGTGAAAAAGAACCAAGAAGCTTATCGTATATTTTTCCAACAACTTTTGTACCGTGTATAGAACTCAACGAAAGCCTGCATGGCTGATATTCTACTCGATAAAGTGAAGAGAAAGTGGAGAAAAAGAAATAAGAATTCCGCTCAGGACGACAATGAAGAGAAAAGCGGAGAAACGTGAGAGGTTATTATTATCGCTGCTGCCGCATCACAAGAACCATCATCCCTATCATCATAATCTGCTGTTGATTCTTCTTCCTCACAAACGTCTTATTTTTCGTCTAGAAAACGAACTTTTCGAATGCTCACACAGCATTACACAGAGTAGAAACACAAAGTACAACTTACTTTGCTGAGAAAACTTGGACTAGATAGACCAGCAGAAAAGATTATTTTCTTTTAGTGATATCACAAGTCAAGTGGATAACCTACAAGTTCCCTTTTGTCAGTGTCCACACTACTTTCCTCTCGGCAAACAACTTGGCTCATTTTTTCCATCCTAATATAATTATCAGCGACAATAATGGGCACAAAATCATTGCTAGAAAATAAAAACTCCAAGTCAGCGCTCATCTCCCCGGTCTCTCCTCCAACATCCGCATCTTCCGTGTCAGATTTCACTGGCTTTCATCTTCCGCCAGTGACACCCCGCCATAGCCCCTTCAGTATAGCTGGAAGTGTTGTCACTGCTGGAGGCAGTGGTGGTAGCACTCCACACTACTCCAACCTTAACAATAACTATCATCGAAAAGGACGACCACTTCCAGGTGGCCTCACAGCGCTAGGTGCCAATGGAAAGAAGAGCTCTTCATCATCCTCGTCAAAAAATGGACGAATGTCCACCTGCCTTTGTAGATGCTGTTTGGGATTGACACTAGTTCTCTTCTGGATCCTCGTGGGAATTGCCACGTCCCTGGTTGGAATCATAATGATGAGGCATAATTGGAACGTTGATGTGGTGGAGCTAGGCACGAAATTTTTGTTCAACACTACTAGAGCTAGTAATAATGGGAATGGGACAAGTGATCAAAGCTTAATTTTCACTGGGCTTGGAAAGGACAGTCAAGGTGAAAGGTAAGTACTTGAATAATATATAAGATGCTCAAGGTACATACACCGAGATGATAAGTATATGTCTGCCTGCCGATGTAAACTGTAGCAGGAGAATGTTTTACAATAATATATCGAAACAATCTTACGTAAATTTTATAGGAATGGGAAAAGCACTATTGTCTCTTCAATAAGCAATGGACCATCAGCGTCATCATCTGACTTTCCTGCCATTATTAATTCGAGCACTAATTACTTCAATCTTCTTCAGCGCGACCCGAGTACCAATAAAAGCCACATTAAAATTAATCCCAATAAACACAATTGGGCTGATGGAGGGGCGGAGTGTCAAATTCCAGCTTGCATGCAAGCAGCTGCCAGACTTCTCCACAGACTTGATCCTCGACAAGCCCCTTGTGAAGACTTTTACAAATTCTCCTGTGGCAACTTTATTGCTCGGAATGAGATCCCAGACGATAGTTTCCAACGCTCGACTCTCCAAGAAATGCAAGAAGGGATTCTTATTGATATCAAGAGTAAGTCGCTCCATTTATTATCTCCATGTTACGTGAGAAGAGAGAAAGGTATAGTGTGTCGACTTGTTCTCTTTACGTGACCATATGCCGAGTAGTAAGGTGACCTTGTTGTGAGTTAGTATCCATTTACGTAAGTAAAGTAGAGATAAGTTTCTCCTCCTGAGCATAACGATGATAATCTCCGCTTCATATGATATGAACACTAACAATGTGAAGTTACACATGAGGAGGAATGTGATGGGGAAAATTGATGCATGAGTCTAAACAGTGTAACCCTGTAACCCTATCAGAGGAGCCTTTTAAATTGAAAGGGTTGTCGGTTTTGTGTATGCCATTGAGTTATGATATGAACCCGTTTTCCCCTTCCAGTCTACTTGTTTTAGAAAAGGAAGAAGGTTGACTGGACAGAATGATTTGTGGTTTTGTAGCCAAGCTCACATTTTCTCGGAGGAAAGTAACAAGTTCTATGCTGACAACTGGAAGAGTATCATATACTTATAGTAGTCACCCCAATTTCGAACCATATTATTACACGATTTTACTAGGCTCTGTTATGTAACAGTTTTGAGACTACTTTATCATGTTAATAATTCCGTTATGAGTTTTAAAATGCAAGGCATGCGTGACCGCTACTGATCCCCGTCCCATTTGACCTTGCCGTGCTGTTTTGTCTCTGTCATGATGGCAAATAGTAACAGCCCAAACCAGTAGTATCAGCAGTAAAATTGTCGTGTCTTTTCTTTACCAAGAATTATGCTCTTCCATGGTTAATAATGAGGTTGCTGGTTATTAGAGTTCACATGAAAAGGCGAAAGAAATGAAAATCGTCAATTTTGAATTCAATAGAAGGAGACGTACCTAGACGTGCGGAAAATGCTCTTTTGACGAGCTTTCTTTTTGACTTTCGTACAAAGTTGTGCTGCGGCGTGCGTAATGCGTGCCAAGCCAGAATATAAATGAGAAAAATGGAAATAAATGAAAAGCCATACTTAGGTATACGCCACAAAAATTGGGAGCAAAATACTAGTAGCAAAAGTATGCAACCATATCCTACAGATCTTTGAGTTTGTTATTGGGAACAGGGTAAAAAAATGAAATATTCAACTCCCTTTTGTGCTCTGATCTCATTTTCAGTGAAAGGAGGATAATGATAAAAGTACCCGGTAAAAGCAATTGAGCTAGCTTATAGATAAATTCTTTCCACTTCACTCAAGACCACACTATCGGTGAAGCGTTTTTTTCGGTGGGAATTTTATGGATCATATAACCTTCAGAAATTACTAAAGGATTAAGGTTTATGTCAATAGCAGACAATTTATTTGTACTTTCTTTCACACGACACAAAAAATAGTCATGTGAAACTTTTTTAAGCTCCTTAACAAATAGGGGGAATAAAGTATACAGTGGATTATTATCTACCAAAAATTTCTGTTGTTAACCATATCAGAAACGAGAGAAAAGTCATTTGGGCTCATAACAAGAGTGTATTATTATCAAGGCCTATTGTCATCAGAGTAAAAGGCAACGAACAAAGTACAATGAAACAGAATCGTGAACATATCTGATCTGATGGCAAAATGGCAACAGATGCCAAATTATATGCGATATCCAAGCTGAAACCACTTTCCCCCAATGTTTCATAAAGCTATTAATATTTTCTAGAACTATTTCCCATACAGTTTGAACATGTTAAGGCTACATTATCGTCATCTTGTAAAACTTGTTCATCTTTTGTTGGAGTTGCTGGTCAGGGCCGCCACAATCACATTGCATATTTTGTAAAGTTACAATAAAATGCAGACCACTAATAAAAGCGCACAACAACAACTTACAGCAAGCCAAAATAGCATTTTACAATACGTCATTAGTGAAGACAATCATATTGGCAACATTGTTGCAGTGCGGCAACTGAACAAATCCGACGCGTTGCTGTTAACAAAATGTTACTTAATAATGGATAGAGGGTTGCATTGCTGTCTAGATGAAAAACAATTTACTTATACTTTTGTTACAGAGCTGATCGATCGACCAGTTTCACAAGATGAAAGCATTGCGATTCAAAAAGCGCGTCAATTATATACATCATGCATGCACAATAGTTTCCGGACGTCGCACTTCAAGGACTACAAACATTTGCCCATTTACCAAGTTTTGAGTGCAGACGGAATTGGCCAGTGGCCCATCCTGCAGGGGTCATCTTGGAACAGATCAGAGTTTAACTTGGAACGTCTTTTAGGTCAACTTTTCACACACCAAGTGCAAAGCATTTTCCAATTGTACGTTACGCAAGACGAGGTGGAGCCAACAAAAGATCTTTTACAGGTGGCTTTACTATACTCTACCCCATTATCGCATGTACTCTCTTTAATAAAAACAATATATTCTGCAGATGCATTGTCGTTTCGAGCTGTTTCCCCTTTGTGATTTTTACCGTACCAAAGAATAAAAAAAACTTTCATTTCAACTTTTACTTTTTTTTGTCTCGCCGGCATTGTTAGCCAAAGTTATCATTTCTGATGCCCTGTAATAAGATAATATAAGATCCCCAAAATAATATATGACTGCATATTTTTTATATCTCGTTACGGTTGCTCTCTTGAAAAGGAAAAAAGGAAACATTTGTCTTTCTCTTTCTTTCTTCTGTGACAGTTTTTTCGTGGAGAGCCGGCAATGTCGAAAAGTTTTTTCCTCAACACAACAAATCCTGATTACATGAAATATCTTCGCTCGTACAAGAGGCTTATGCTCGAGTCAGTTCTCATCTTGAGTCAAGGGAGTCCAACCGTTTCCTCTGATGTTGAAGCCATACTGGAATTTGAAACCAACTTTGCCAAGGTCTCCATCTGTTTTTCACTTGTCCTCTAACAATCGTGATAAAAGCTTTTTAGAAAAAAGCTTAGGTAGTTTGTCAGTTCAACTGAATATATGTATATAGTCATGCCTATGCATAATATTATTTTCACAAAAAAAAATATTTTTATATAATCTTATTTGTTTGCTGCACATAACATTATTTTAATCGAAAAGCAAGACATGTTACAGACCAAACAAAAAAGACCGAAATCAAGAAATGAAAGGGGAAACTTTGAAAAGTTTCTTTGTGAACGCATCTCCTTATGCATTCAACATTTTTGGTGACTTTATGTGTAGTATCGTAGTAGGAATATCAACTTTTTGGTAGTTGTATGTTTTTTTGCTGTAGGAATTTGAAGTAACAAACTTTACTCGGATCCAGTTTGTTATTGGATTGACTGTTTTGTTTGGTTACGTCTGTGTACTATTTATGTCTTTCTTTCACTCGGTTCACACTTTCCCTTCTGGAAAAGGAAATCTGTTGAAAAATCAAAGAGAAAGCCTTTTCTGGCAAATTATGGATAGATGTATGCAGTTTGTATATCATTTTCATGTTTATTAACAGCTTGTCCAACAATCTCGATGCCATTTTGATGGGTTTGATCTCGACAACTGGGAAGATGAAACTAATGGACGGATCACCATTGCAGATGTTCAAGGGAAAGTACCACAAGTATGCATTCCTTCCTTTTCCTCTAGCGCTTCTGTATAAACTTTTGTAGCCTTTGTTCTTATATATATTATGATTATGAAATTTGATATAACGGATGGCAGTAAATATTCAATAGATCTAAACTGAATCTGCATAGATCTATGCATCTATTCTCACAATTCTATTTTTGTAAATCGTCCAATTTATTTGGTTCCTTATTCCGCTCCTTATGGCTCCTTTCTATTTTTGTTTCAAAAGATCAATTGGATGCAGCTGGTGAAAAACATTTTCAGCAATCTTGACATCGAGGCAAACGTCACGGAAGACATGTTTGTCTACTTTCATTGTTCGCAGTACTTTCCCAAGCTCATTTCACTTGTAGAACAAACGGATAATAGGTATGTTTATGTATCATATATCATGCAATGTGACTTTGAAAGTCAATAAAAATGCGTCGATGAATTAGCATAAAGCTTTAATACTGCATAGAGCGACAATGTATTTTCGAAAACTTTCACTTTACAGAACCGTGGCAAACTACCTAGTTTGGAGATTCGTTTTCCGCAACATGCCATTTCTAGGGAATAAGTTCCTTCAAATTTGGAGCGAGTTCATGAAAGATGTTCCTGATACGAACGAAGAAAAGTTGTACCTCTCACGGTAAGACTTTTGAAGAAAAGCCCCGAGCTTTCCCTCGTTCGGTTTTTTGTGTTCCCTTGTACAAATTTCCTGGATGGAGAATTAGAGTGCAAACAAGGGATGATGAATAAGTTCAATATTGAACTTTTCCATAAAAATCCAATTTTCAGTCTATTACACCTCTGATAAATTGCATTCTGATGGTAGATTTTCCCGTTTAAGAGTAGCTGTTCACCCGATACTTAGTAGTAATTTATTCTCATCTTCCTCGGCGAATCCAAGTTCCTTACCCTTTCCTTAGTGTTCATTTCCTTTTTACACTTACTTTGTTTTCTACGTCGTCTGGCTCTCGTTTGATTTTTCAGGTGGAAATACTGTGCAAATATTGTCAACGATGGTTTTGGAATGGTGGTAGCCTATCTCTACATCCAGGAACACTACGGGAATCAGACAGAATTTAAAGTGAGACAAATGATTCACTACCTGAAAAAATCGTTCGAACTTGTCGTACACGAGCAACCTTGGCTGCCAGACTCGTTCAAGCATGACCTTGTCGAAAAAGTAATTTCCTTTTTTTCACAATCTTGTCATAATATATCACATTATAATAATTGTCTGTTTCGTTCCATTCCACTCGGCTCGATAATAGCGTATTATTTATTGCGATTATTATCTTCAGCGTGAATAACAACAGTAACAATAATTGTCACTACGAGCTTGTTAACGCTGCTCCATATAGTTTAACAAACCATACAAAGTGAAGTTGTTGAACACTTTCACTTCTGTAAACAAAATGAGAAGATCTTGTATGTGCACTGCTCGCCTCATTTCATCCGATAAAGGAATAAATTGTAAAGCAAACAATGAGATTTTCCGGATAATATAAGCTCTCTTTTGTTTTATGATTATCTCAAGTTGAGCAATATGGGAAACAAGATTGGTTATCCAAGACACATAATGGAGCCGGGTGCGCTGGAGCATGAATATGAAGGGGTAAGTTTTAAGGAAATTCAACTATATGTTCCTAAGTAGTTATTCTTGTACACATAAATATGTACGGGCTGACGGATCCAGAGACAATGTGCTACTTTAAAAATAGGCAACAATCCGTTAGGTATACTACTTTTAGAATTTCTATGTAAACATGCTGATGTATTTGCCTTACGCAAGCATTACGCACGTCAGATTATTATGCTGTAAGCAAAACTGTAAATTAACGAGAATCTGCATGACACATACGGTGCGTCATTTGACTTGATCTGGCGGATGTAATTGAAGATTGCTATTTATCTGAGTGGCAATTGTCAAGGAATAAAGTAGGTATATGTGAAGCAGCATGAAATGCAGTTCAAATTACATGTACAACCTAATGTTACGTTGTCCCGGATTTCTAATGTCAATGTCTCATATGTAATTTGCCGGAGTTGTGTTCGCGACCGTATTGTGTTCATATTTCATATATACACATTTTCAATTGAGCTGTGTGTAGTAAGCAACACATGCTCACCGCGTGTGCTCCTTGTTTCACGAATTTATCT
This sequence comes from Sinella curviseta, assembly GCA_004115045.4. Taxonomy (NCBI): domain Eukaryota; kingdom Metazoa; phylum Arthropoda; class Collembola; order Entomobryomorpha; family Entomobryidae; genus Sinella; species Sinella curviseta. The sequence goes on from CM023203.3 coordinate 9,653,652, forward strand.
CATTTTCCTCGTTGCTGCTGTCGCGCTAGTACTAATCCAATTATTTCATTTTACACAACGCAGCTGGAATTCAACGAGACCTACTTCCTCATGAACATCCTGAAACTGCGGCGGTATGAGGTGTTTAAAGAAGTGAGAAAAGTTGCTCGGCCCGTTGATAAGGACAGGTGAGTGAGAGCACTTACATTTTATGCCCATTATATATAAGTTATCGTAGAATCGACAGACAGTACTGGGAGTCTATAGCTCGAAGCAAAATATGTACATACATACACACCACAAACACAAACGGAAGTAACTATCAGATTAGAATTGCGCTGAAAGGGAAAACTAGAAAGTTTCTTATTCTTCGGCAACTGCTAATCCCACAGCCATATATGTATGGTGCGTTATTCAATCCACAAAGGTACCAAACTTTCTCCTGTCCATACAGTAACATTTGTGTCTGAACATAGTGTACAAGATTTATTCTTGTCTAGGTCTACTTTGACCACTGAGAAAAGTTTTGTTTCCGAAATTGTCCTTGGAAAAATAAATCTTTACCGGCTTGTTTACAGAAGTAATGCTTCCTGGAAAAACTTTTCACTTTATTCCCGAGTGGGAATGTTTGATATCTTTTCTGAACAGTATTATATCAGCGAATATGAATTCTTAATGTTTTAATTTACCGGCTATGTGTCATAAATATATAGCCTATGATAAAAATGAATATGTACAAATTATGTTATCCCTGCTTATAAGCATTTGTTTGTTTAACCAAGATTTTTCTACTCTAAAGTATAGTATAAGTATAATTTTATCTTGTTGTTAATTCTTCAGGGATTGGCTGGTTCAACCTCTCGTTTCGAATGCATTTCATAATCCAACAAGCAATGAAATCGGTAAGTTTGCAAATGCTCGACTATTAATTAACTTCTCTAAGAATTTTGAAACACTTTTTGAGCTCTAAACCCATTTTCGACTCTGCTTCTGCTTATTATGAATATAGTCTTCTAAATTTGTAGTATTGCCTGTTAGCAGTAAAAATGATCAATAAAACATGAGGTAAATTGCTGTAAAAGTGGAATTAGGTTTTGGTTCCGGGCTGAGCGCTTCTTTTCATTTTTGTACGTACCGTAAGACCCCGAGAAGCAATTCCTGATAAAACAGTGGAGCAAGAGCAAACACTACTACTACCGCAACGCACTAAATTCGTACGCTTACTGCCAATTTCCTCTTCTCTTCATCTTCAAGTTTCTAACGTAAATGATGTACCTGGGATTTGTAGTACCTAACAGACGAGATGCTTGTGCAAACGAACTATAACCACACATAGAGTTAGGAAATTGCTTTCTCTTCAGCTTTCGCATACATATATGCATCTGTATATGTATTAGTAATCACCTCGGTTCCTTTGTGCAGGTCAATAATATAATAGTGCTTTGACGAAGAAGACATACCTGCTGAAGATATTATTACGTTTCAACGTCAGTAAAAAGCTAAATTCCTAAGTTTGATATAAGTTCCCAAGCAAGTTCCCATGCGTGTAAATATATTATAGGTATGTGTAATACGTAGGCACATTTTATTTGGTTTTTAGACTATTCTAACTGTCAGTTTGTAATGCTTATACGTGTAGTAAACCATGCATTATTTATGTTCAGTTGTAGCGTATCGTAAAAAGCACGCACACACTGCAGACACATAACGAACGCTCAAGTGATTATCACGCTTCATGCGGTGCATTGCGTGTGCCATTCTATCATAATTGATGATGGCTTTATCACTTGATTCTCACTTTTTCCTATTTTTCACGGGAATATCATGCACGTCTAGTAATACCACTGGGAATCCTCCGGTACCCAATGTTTGTGGAAGAATACCCAATGTACCTCAACTTTGCCAACCTGGGAATCGTCATCGCACACGAAATCACACACGGATTTGATCATCAAGGTACGGCGTATACTTACCAATATACATTTGACATGTATATATTTGGTTTGTTAAATATCTTTTAAAACACCGCGCACGCTCTCATTTTTCCTGAATAAGTTTTACAGGGTTGAATGTGCAGGCAATGAGTTTATATAAACATTATTTGTAGTATTTTATACGTAAGTAATATAGTGATCGATTTATTGATAGCAGAATAGGTAACGAGAAATAGCATTTAGTTTTGGGGGAGTGTAGTTATGAAAGGGAAGTCAGTAAGTCGCCATGAACTGAAACTTGCAAAGCATAAAGGAAGCACGTATCTAATTTATAATTTTCTGACGTTGCTAAATAAGCAAGTGCATGCACAGAGGTCATGCATTCTGATCGAAGAAGCAAGAAATGACATATTTTTCATGATTTAGGATTTTGATAAATAACAGTTACTTTCACTTGTGCCGTTCCCTTACAAACGACAAAGGAACCGCCGAGTTTTTGAGAGTGCATGTTGTTTCTTCTCCAGCGTGCCAGTACAAAAGACGTTAAATCCTCGTGTGTAATTCATATGCAGGTCGGCACTACGACAAAGACGGGAATTTTACAACAACATGGTGGCCTGACGATGTCGTCTCTGCTTTCAAGACACAAGCCATTTGTTTTGCAGATCAGTATGGAAAATTTGAGATGCCTATAGTGAACCAGAATGTGGACGGGAACGAGACACTTGCAGATAATGTATGTGACAATGCGGCACTTCGCATCGCTTGGTTGGGCTATCAACTCTGGATGGAGGATTTCGGAGCGGAGCAAAAGCTTCCTGGGGTGAATTTCACTATCCCGCAGGTGTTTTACATAGTGTACTCGCAGGTACAAAATAAACTCAAGAATATATTTCGCATGGCATGAAATGAAAAGTTATGTGTCGTATGTTCATGTAGACATAGTTTTGAAAACAATTTGCCTAAGCTGGTGCTTTCACCCAGAACGAAATCCAAAATGTGCCAAATCTCTTGCTATTTTGCTTTATAGACAGAATGAATTCAGTTTTGAATGATAACCTTTTGTTATTCGATACAGATTTGGTGTGAAGTTCTCAACAAGGAAGGCTATGAAACTTATGTCGGTGATAGTCACAGTCCAGGACAATTTCGAAGTTGGGGAGTGGCTCAGAATAACAAAAATTTCGGTGAAATTTTCAACTGTCCTGTCGGATCACCAATGAATCCGAAAGATAAGTGCATCCTGTGGTCATAAAAAATTGATCATCAAGCCCATCATACCGAAATTCAGCATCCAATTGGGCATAATATAATATTAAGGCATTTTAAAAGCTGTGCTTATAGGTTTCATGAGCTTCGTTAAACTCGAAAGTACGTTCTACTTAGTTTATATACGTAACCGACAAGCGTTCAAAACCGAAGGTATTGCTTTTAAGTACTTCGTCAATTCGGATAATTGGAAGTAAAGCAACGTTTGTTTGGAACATTGTACATGGTTTCTATAAAGCTATTTAATTCGTTTGTGTCAAAAGAAAATTAGTATCCTTCCTACAGAATTTAGAAGATTTCAGGCAATTGAGATAGATTGCCTACGTGTATAATAAGATATCTATGATATAGTAAATTACCACGTGACATGTTAACGTATAATATACAAGTTTCAGTGAGTTGCTGCTGCTGGAACAGCTCAGATCGTTTTTGTTGGATGTTGAACTAACCTTTTATGCTAAAACGACAGCAGTTGCCTGTTCCGGGAAAGTGGCAACGATAAACATTAGAACATGAGTTAAGGTACAAAAACGAGGCTGGAATACCTAAACATCTCAAGCATCCGCGTTACTATATCGTAATATAGATGTGCGTTGAGGATTTTTTTATAATTCAGCTGGAATCTGAATGAAAGTGCATAATTACCCGCATCTATCTAGACGAAATAAGGTAATTTGATATCATAAATATGCAAAGTAAGCATGTACATGCGTAGCTTTAATGGACACACTAGTGTTCATAGGTAATATGATTCAAAAATATATTGTTTGCTATTTCTTGCTTTTCAGTAAGGAAATAACATAATGGATATTAAATAGTTGTTATTAATGCTAGCTGAACAATATTTGACAAGGATTAAGAATCGACAAAACAAAAGTTGTGATGAGCAATGAACCATTCAAAGGTGTTGCGTAAATGTTGCGAAATAGTGTTCCATTAAACTAGTCTGGTATTATACGTATAACCTATAAGATAAACTAATTACAAGTATTTAGAATTAGGCATGTTGCATATATGTCGTTTGATGGATTAATCATACCAAATAATATTATTCTGAAGTTCAGCAAATCGGGAAAGTTTTTATACCGATTTCGGGGAAGGCAGTGTTTATTTGTTTAACAGCATCGCTATTTTATTGCCATTTGCAATGATTCTGGACTATTCGAAGGAGATATGTGTAGGAATAAAATTGGAATATGTGTTTACATAATACACAGGTGAACACTTTTGTGAACCTGAAACAAGAAAACCCACAGGCCACAGCTAAAGTCTGTGGTTGACTCATCCTAACAAGCCAGAGTCAGACCTGAGACGTATACTAATGTTAAAAGGTAAACGTTCCTTAGAACCAATACGCACAGTATATTTGTGATTTTTATAATGTAAAATACAACAATCTCCACCATTCGCATGTTGCATTTAATTAGTTGCAATAACTGCTACACAGTATTTAATGTAGCTTCGGCTAAACAGGTTATGATTGTGTATGTATGTACATGTGTATGATGCATTAAATAATAAAAATGTGACTACTAATATTGTTTGTAAAAATTAAAGTCTCACAATTAATTATTTACACAAGATCAAAGAGGAATACACGTATTTTATTATTTCTAAAAGTTGTACAAAATCTTATTATTTGATAATTAATAATAATTTTAAAACAGTAATGCACAAAAGTGTAAGTTAAAGAGGACTCTTGACCAGCGAAAAAATCTTCAACCGAATGGCCCAGCGGGAACATCCCATAAAGTATAACCTTTGCAACGACAGCTAATACAGATCAATATTCGTCCATAGTACAAGCCTGGAGGAAGCAACATTATCGTTCCCATTATGATTACTGAGAATGTGGCGGTGTTCTATCGGGAAGCATTTATAAACAATTCGCACGTCAATTAATAATAGCATAATATTAGCTCAATATCACCTACATAAAGCTCAGCAGATTGAAGCATGTATAGTTGAAAAGGAAGTTCAATGGCACTTAATAATGGAAGTAGTTCCTATGTATGTTCCTGTGTACACTTACCATCCAATCTGCTCCCCCGCAGAGTTTCATGAGAGCTAAAATAGCGCAAGTGATCCCAAGGACAAGCAAAATCCCAATATAAGCAATCCTTTTCCACGGGAAGCGCACACGTAAATCCTGTTTTAATAAGCACATAAGTTGACTTTTCTTATTTACCTGTACTCAACTTGTGTATATTTTACCCAAAGTAAATATCTTATTATAAAATAAACATGTACGCTTCGCACCTCAATAAAATCTCCATTTGCCCCATACTCACGCTTCCAGTGACTGCTGTCACTTCCATTTAAGAACTTCTCAAAGAGAGCAGCCCTTTCTGCCTTTAAATCTTCGTCATAATTATTGTTGTTGGTTTCGTAGTATATTTGTCCCGCACTGGTTCTTTTGATTTCATCCTTCAGTGACTCTTTCTGAATACTTCTTCTCATTGATATGCCTTTGGCAGCATCTACAGTGGTCTCGCATGATGGCTTCATATAATGGGCTGTCCATATAAGTTCATTGTCATCATCATCACATATCAATGGTTTAGTTAACATTGTTTCATCAGTCTCAATTGTTTCCACAACTTTTGTCGTTTCCTTCTTCTTCTTAGTGCGTCCAAAATCACCGCCAGCTTTGTTCATTTTCTTATCGCACTCTTTGGTTAATGGAACGGGGTCATAGGTCGCTTTTAATGAGCAAGCCATTGGAACGCCCGCAGGGGGCTGTTCTTGTTGTTTTATAAGATTCGCGTGATCGGAATGAGCTGCCTGCATGATTGGATGAATCACAATCAACAATATGGATTGCAAACAATAACTGACCAAATCAACAATCGTGATGGTCTGAAGATGATGCGGGTGGTCGGACAATTCACTAAACACTATATGCAAAAAACAATGTACTTGTGTGATTTTAGTACATCGCGGCAATAAAGTAACAATATCAATAATCTGAATATTTATGGTGTCTAAAATGCATAAAACATAACACGTCTCTAAACAGCATTTTAACTTTGCCCACTAACAGCTGAATAGATGTTACCTTGCTCAATGTATTCCACCGTACGCTACGCTCTTATTTTTAACACAAAAAACCCGTTGACCTTTCCTCAAATTTTACATTTTATGTATTACAAATGAGCGATGTTTTTTGTTGTTGCAATGGACAACATTCTTGTGCATGTCTCATCTTCATATTTTTATGCAAAAATCATCATCCATCTAAATTGAATAATTATTCCGTTTCCCTCTATGCATTTTGCTTTTATTGGCAAAATAAAACGCAGAGGAATAATAAAAACTGATGAAAGCAGTATCAATTAAAATGAGACAGTTCTGATGACATTTTTTAGCGCTTTCGCACAGATTTTATCCAGTAATCAGTCCCATTACTGTCTAGTAGACAGTGTCTACTATTCATTTCCTTCTACCTTCTTTGTTATTTCCATGTTAGGCTACGATGCGATCATTTCTATATAAGCAAATAGGTGGCTCTCTCATTAGAATTCGTTGTAATAAATATACCACAAAATTCGTTTCGTTGTGAAGTGCTTTATTGAAAGCAATATCTAAAACCATTGTCACTTGTCGCCCACATAACATGCCAGTCACATACAAACATCGCAAAAATACACATCTTTTATGGCGATTTTGCTATTTAATTTCCATTTTTTGTTCTGCTCGTTTTCAACTTTACACGTGGAATATTGTTTTTCATCGCAAAATTATTAGATTTTAGGTATTTGTTCTACACATTCCTTAACAGTCACATTGTTTGCAATAAATAAAAACCTACACGATAGTACCTATCCAGAATATGTAATTGACTTTACAATGAGCAAAAATGCCCGATCACGCATTGTTGTCTCACTGGCCAAAATTAATGTTGGGTACAAAATGCACAAAAGCAACTAATATATTATTATTACATATTAACCATAAACCTGCTCGTTTGACAAAACATAATAAAAATAGAAAACTGCAGTGCATCTCGTAGTATTAGGTTCGGACTTTGGAACACAGTGTCAAGAATTATTTTTTGATCTAGTAGAGCCAGTATTTAAAGTAAGTTGACCCGCACCCGACTGTGCGATCAAATTGCAAATCTTCACAAGCTGAACCATAACCTACCGTCCTGTTTTTTTCTCGAGGATAATTCATGCGTATGCCTACATGTTTATGGATGAGCAAGAACGATTGACGTAAGAAATTTTTTTTATCCATTTGTATTCTTAAAAAATGGAGGAACTTAGCTACTATTTTTATTCCAACTGAATCTGGCTGCAAAACAGATCCAATGTCACCTTCCTTATTTAACATATTTTTGCACAAAAATTTAACTTTTAAATCAGTAGCACACACCTCAAATGTGCAAAACAAGACTAGAAAAGAAATTTGTTGAAAATGACAGGGTTGACAGGTACGATGATGAGGTGGTATAAAAACGAGATATACTTTACACCAAAACAAGTTTATCGCTGAGCCCTACGACTCTACAACGTCCACAGATGCATAACAGCCAGAAGGGAGGAATCAGGGGTCGTATTATCAAACGACTAAACTAATTTGAATCTCTTTATCGTTACCACTCCGAAACAAGATAATAATAATAAAATAATATTTATCTTATCAATAGTTCTAGAATGGTATTAAGCCTCAAACCAAGGAGCGGATTATGGAATGTTTATCTAGGTCTCCCGGTCTCCGTGTTCAGGTTTGCAAATAAGCTCTTTAGATTCCATTCACATATTTTTCTCAATTGTCAACTGGAAAACTAGGCGTCAATAGTAAACCATGCAAGAGAATGAAATTAAATTCAGCTTACCCTTCTCAATCCTTAAGTTAATCCTTAACGATGGAAGATTAGCACATTTATGAATAATTCCAGTACAACTAAATTAAATAATGTCATGCATAAGACGTCAACAAGGAAATATTACTAAAATGGGCTCATCGTACTTATCCAGGTACTCATCGTGACAATATTATATGCAAAACGTAATGACGTGGAACATTTGATAACAAGTAGTAGCTTATATGTATTTGGTCTGAACGGACTTGTTGGCGGTGCGGTAGTACTTTTTTGGTTAAAATGGCTTATAATTTGAACTGAACACTGAAAGCAGAAAATCCCATTGTTTGCCAAAGAATACTGTTCTTCGTTTATTTAACCACTCTTTAAATTATGCATTATAAAATGTTTATGTACCAGAATATTTACTATTTGCAACAATATATCAGTATTGTATTCTTTAAATTCAGTAAAACGACAAAAAATGCAATATATCATATCTATCTACAAACACCTATCCTTCTGCCTTCATCCTTTGAGCATTACCATGTACAATACCCAACACCACGCCGCGCTGGTGTGTACATCAGCGTCACGCGAATGCACGTGTTAAAATGAGAAGTCTCACGACAGTTCGAACAAAAAAATGCAGCACTACCAGTCCTTCCCTTGTTGTACTCCATTAACATCAGTGGCAGAACACTGAAAATGCAACAAAAATGGTGCAGGTGAGGAAGGACCTAAACTACAGTCGTTACGTTCTTCATTCGTCATATCATATTATCAGCTTATTTTTTATCGAATCTGGAAGTAAGATTTCCAACAAACAAGTTAGTTTCTTGTCCTAAACAAAGGATTGAAACTAATTGGGCATGGATGGTGGAATGGTTTTTAATGACAACCATATATTTTTTGGGGCATAATACATACGTATGCGTGTACTTCCGTAATTTCATATCTGGAAATAATTATTACAATGAATTGGCTACAAAAATGCTTATCCCTTTATTCCATTTATTTTACGTCATGCGATTTGGCGTTATTTCATTTGATGGTTTTCCGATTGTTTTCCGTAAAATGGTTGAAACCAAGAGTTAAACCCTCTTCAAGACACATCATCCACTCTACAAATTATTAAATAAGTCAAGGTTAAGTTTTTTTGTTGTTACAAACTTTTGCAAATAGTAAAATAGTCGAAAAATGTTGTTGGGCAATTCAAAAATATGAAACGTTAATTGCACTGCTTATTACTCAAACCATAATTACTTACCTACCTTTCCATCATGACATGTAGTATAAGCGGAAGTTCGTAAGACATTAAAATTTAAACTGGGTTCTCCCAACATTACGATTTTAGGAGCTGTCAACAGTTTAAAATACGTGAGAAAAAGTTGCATCTTCGACAAAACCAAGCACGCATCAACTTCTGCTAACGCAAGTGGGTATATACATATTCACGTGCTAGTGTAGATATTTATTATCTCATTTAACTATGGCCTTTGTTGTTACTAATAATCGCAACATTTCTATCTATGATTTTTTGTACAAAACAACCGAAATGTTATTCGAGCATTTGAAGACTAAATTGAAATGACACATAGGTAAGTTTTTTTGCACTGTTTTCCCCATTGGCCATTGCGTTTATGATTCGTGAGAAACATCTTAGAAACAGTATGCATTGTCCCAAGAAATCAGTGAGCAACCTGGAAAATATGTTTTGCAAAAACATGAATCACATCACGATCTTAAAGACAGTTCAGCGTGAGGTGTGTGCAAAATGTTAGGCCAAGAGGCGTTATAAGAAAAGCCCACTGACAACCGACAAGATACTTTAAAGTAACGGACATCGAACCTAAAAGGTGGGGAATTTTTGTTCAGGTGATATCTAGCTTAATGTGAATGTGTTACTGCCCCTTAAGGATGACTCACGTGAGTGATTTTTTATTTTACTTTGTGGTTCGAGTATATAGAAACAGCTCGTTTCAAACGAGTAGAGAATACAATGCATAAAAGAGTAATTCAGTGATCGATTGGTAAAATACGTTAGACTTTATGTTTCAGCAGATGCAAATGTCAGCGCACTTTCAGTGATTTTAAGGTACACAAAACGGGAAGTTTATTGTTGAACACGAGAAAAGATTTTTCTTCGAATAAAGAGAATCTTAGAAATTTCGGGGTATGCCCGTTTTGTCTAGTTGTAAAATGTGTGAATCTTCATCTTGATTGTAGGCAGGGATGCAGACGTCATTTTCTGACACAGATGTACTTTATATTTAGCCACTGAGAAAGATAGCGTTTTTCTACAAAGCATCCAGTTTCAGATAATCGTAATAAAATATGCCTGGCACCATTCTCACTTGCTTGACATACTGGTTTTTCCAATCTTCAGCAAAAAATGAACCATTATTTTTTGCATCTATAGTTTTCATAAGTAATTGCAGTACGTATCTTGTATCTGTATTACTGCACCATTCACTATACTATAATATGGGATATAGTATAGTATATGACAGCCCATGCATATATACCTAATCAGAGTCTGTATATCAACACACAATGTCGTATTTATGGGGAATGTTTGAAAAACTTGTACAATACAAGTTGTACTGCAGCATATTGTTGCACCAGGTCATGGCACAAGGCTGGATTTGAAACAATTACTCATTTAAACCTATTTGCACTGTTCCCCATACTTAAGAAGCATAGCAGAATAATACGTACCTACATCGGATGGAAAAAAGAGCCCATCATTAGAAGAATAAAAAATTAACGCATTTAGTTGTGTCATTGTGTTTAGTTTACGTGTAACAATGAACACTGTATAGAGTAGCGTGGGAAGGCATGGGAAAACAGGACATAATTTTGTTTTTCTTGATTATAAAAGTAGTTTCATTTTTTGTTTTCCAAAGTCAAGTTGGTTCAAAAGGGTCATATTTCATTTCAACATGGCAATCTTTTATATATAATCCTATCATGTAATAAATCATGGTGACGTCATATGTATTTAGGTGGGTATTTAAGTTTATATATAAGTACAAATGTGCAAACTGTTCAAGAAAAGCTTATCAACATGTGACAACCTTTTTGTAAAAATCGTTTTTCATAGTTAATATAAAGTCGTGGCGCATGCTCCCTCTTATCCGCGACTTTTAACTGGTTCTGGTTCCATTCAATTTTAAAACAATTACAGTGAACTTGACCATTTACCTGATGGATTCATGGGGAAACCAGGAACACAAAAAACCGTTGTTGCATTCGACTTTAACACAGTACTAATTAATTGCATTATGTAAATCATGTACTTGTATATAGGTATGCTATTTTGATAGCCAAGGTCGTCATAAAAGCCTCGTGGTGTGGTGTAGTTTTTCTTAGAAAACTCTAGTTTTGAGCTGACTAAGGAAAAACTTGTTGCTGTTCATTCAACATTTTTATTATTATTCATGTGTCTTAGTGGGAATCTTGTTCGCACAGAACATTCTGCAAGTCCTAATCGAAGCCCATTGCCCATGTAATGGATAATGTGGGTGTAATGTTAATTATACCCTTCGATAGATGAAACGTTTCGTAAAGCGGTGTAATAGCAGGTTTTTATCCTGTCAGTACGCTGTTTCAGTGCAATGCTTGTGTATTAAATACGGCTACCTGTTCATTATCCATTAAAACTAATCTAACTATAATACGGCATCTACCATATTTAAATTTGAAAACTGATTACCTACCAACTCTTTTTGTTGGCTTAGTCAAGTAAATGAAAATAAACAAAACCTTGCAAATATTTTACATGAAAACTTAATAAAAATTTCTTCGTTTAATGTATAAAATCGATAGCTTGTCCTTACTACTCCGGAAGAAGGATATAACTCACAATTAATACTCATAGAATGGATGTCCATAAAAGTCTGCACTCAGCCAGTAAGACTACACATGACTAAAGTAAGATTTTTTAGCGCCGAATACAGAGCCTACAGCTACGCATGTTGCCTTAATCAAGTCAAAATCCATGCAATTAAAGCCTTACAATTTGCTTGTTTTATATTACTTACTCAGCGGTTACTTGGTAGATGGGATTGTTGAAATCTCATACAAATGTATACATGTCAGTGCTTGCGTTGCAACTGGACTAAGGAAGTTAGTTACGATTATGAATGAAAAAACCTCTGCACTGATATACATACCTACTGTGCAAACCTAATCGTTATTTACCTTCTACACGTGCAATATTATAGAACTTGTCTTTAATGACATGCTATATGATGGATGATATTATTGTCTTGATCTTCACCGTTATAATGGAACAGATAGGATAGAAATATAGAAGATAATATTGTGTGCCTAAGAACAAAAGTAACATATCTTTCCGTGAAAAATGTAGAGAAATCGATGTCAATTAGTAGTTACTTTACTATCCACTTGAGTTACGATTCTCTTTCTGTCTAGTCTTTGTCAATTTAATAGGGGGTTGACCGTAATGTAATTGCGCTCACACTACTTCTTTATATGATATAAATTATATCTTCCTTCTTCC
>CM023203.3:9666268-9852002 GCA_004115045.4 Sinella curviseta
TTGGAAGTGTATCAAAAGTGATAAGATTCTGTCAAAAATCCGTAAACCTCAAATCCAACCACAAGTGTAGCTTGTATGTAACCTTTGTAAAGTCCAATGAAATTCCTTTGATGACTAAGCCATAGGAAGTTCAAGTGCAAAAAGCGTATCCTACTTTAATCATTTGGTAAACTTCTTTTTGCTACTTTGCTTTAAATTCCATTGCAGAATACAGCAGAACACATTGATATAGCTTTTTTCAGACGAAAAGTAGATTAATTTTGTAGCAGTACGAAATATAGGATATAATTTATTTACAGAATGCTGACCAGCTTAGCTTAGGCTTAAGAGCATGATGAATTGATTACATTTGAATAAAATGGTATTTTATAGTCGCAATTATAAAACAACTAAGAGTACAAAATCGCAGCAGTGGTTCTTTCTTGTGTTTGCAAGTTTATTAGCATCAAGTTCGCTGCCTAAGGCCTGCTTCCACACTACCTTATGTATGTATATATCTACTACTTTGTGGTAACGCAGTTTAGGCAAAGTGCTTCCACGTTTAACTTTGTTCTAAATTCGCACAAGTTTTTTGTACGCTTTTTATATTACAGAGTGATAGTGATGGTAATATGACAGCCCACTAACTTAATGCTCACCCTATCCCAACATTATCTGAATGGTTGAATTAATCAAATGTGAAGGAGCCTAGCCTACAGTCGTTTTACAACAGGGTTTCCTGCAGCAAACAAACAAGCATCACGCACAGACTCACAGACAGATATGATATGATTTTTCTCCAGTAAATTTTAATAAGTTGAAAGAAGAATGAAAAATAATTCAATTGCAAAAAGGTGTCCCGTCCACTACCACCACACGATGAGGATAATTTGATGGTGCGCCGCCATGATATATTATATGCCTATCATATCATCATAATAACAATAACAATACAACAGAGTTTAACAAGATATGTTGGATGAGCATTAAAAATAGTCTATTGTGTACATATTATAGTTAAATTAAATGTACCAGTTTTTCTCGCAAAAACTTGGCAAGTAACTATCAAAAGTCGACAAGAGCAGTTGATAACACTAACACTATACACACTACAATACTGGCATTATTGTGAATGGCAATCCTTTGATTTCTGATATGAACTGACAAGAAAAAACTGCTTTTAAGTATCGTACACTGATGTACTACCGAGCCAGATATATATCGGGGTGACTTACGTCTGCAGTGGTACCAGCATCATCTTCACGGTCGGGCAGCCTCAATACAATTTTTGAAACGAGAAGACTATTGAAACCTGTTTCAACCTGTCCAGGTTCATTCGATATTTATCATTTTCATTCAGTCCTCGTCGATGATTCTTGGTCACTTCTTCGCTAGACATCGTGCAAACCGCGTGACATCAAAAGGTAAATAACAAAAAATATAAATACGATAAATACGCTAGAGTTAGAGTTACCACCACGTATAGAACGGTTCTCACTGATTGTATTTGTTGTGGAAGTCAACGATAGTCCTTACTTTGGGAAATATGAGAACTATACAAATGTCATTACCATAATCCATATGAATTAATGGATTTTTGTGTAAAATTGCAGAGAAAAAATCTTTCGAAAAAAGTAAATACGTCAGCAAAACATGTTGGTTTGCCGATCGGAAAGTGACCACTTGACCAGACTTTTCGTGTGCTGCATACTGAGTGACTTTTGAATTGGTTTGTCAAGCATTTTACCAAAGTTGTTTCACTCTTTCTCTTTTGTATTCACTGTCCCTCTGGACCAGAACGCATCTACGTATCGCCCTCCATTCGTACACACAAAAATGCTGGAAAAAAGTGTGTATGTATAAGGTTTCTTTTGCACCAATGTATCTGGTAACATGAGATTGGGATCGGAATTCCTAATGAGTCGTACTCGCAAAAACCTGACGAATTTTTAGTTTATGTTAATGATTTTCAGCCTCACTCTTGTTTGTGTAGAGCATGCGGTTAGTTGTGTTGTGTGTCCCTTGCAATGAACACGATTTTTTGAACAAAGTGCATTGTCGTCGTCGTGAGTAAAGTTGGTGTAACGATAAACAGGTTGTTTTTATCATTTTCGTTTGTTGGTAGTGATAAACGTGCCTAATGATAGTTGTTCCTGGTGCGAGAAACTCTTTGCCATATAGCCGTGTTAACGTGTGGTTTGTTGGGTGCAGTGCTGCTACGCATTACAAATGTTTCCTGCAAAAATAATCCAATAGCACAGGAGAATTATCAAAAAAACAATTGAACAATGGAACACGCAACAGAAACTGCCGCTGCGATGAGGAGATCTGACCGGGTAAATAATGGTGTGATGCCCCTGGGGAAAATGAATTCCACAGGAGACTTGCACACAGTGATTCCAATAAATGCTACTACAAATAACAACAAAGGAAGTAATGGTCACTTTCATCCGCCTCCAAAGGAACTTAAGGTGCCAAAATCTCTAGATCAATGTGAATCAGCAGTGCTAGTCAGAGATCTTTGCAAAGGATATGACAAACATGGGCCACGTGTGCTAAATAATTTGTGCATGAATGTCAGAAAAGGCACAATGTAAGTGCTCATTTACTTTTCGATTTTATTATAACTGTACTTATACATTGGATGATGACTATTGTGTAGTCACCTTGTCCTTGCACTTGAAATAATATTCCAACATACACGTATGTATGTTTTAAAGTGAAGAATGTGCAGATTGTTAAAATGTGCATAAAATTCATAATTACACATTACACATGCATAAACATATGCGTTTGTTTTTTGATGTTATCATTAATGAATAATGCATGGCACACTCTCTCGTTATAAATAGCTATGGACTACTGGGTTCCAGTGGTTGTGGGAAAACAACGGCTCTTTCCTGTATCGTGGGACTCAAAAAATGGGAATCTGGTGAAATCCTAGTGTTTGGTGAAAAGCCAGGAACAAAAGAGAGTGGGATTCCTGGCAAAAGACTAGGTTATGTACCACAGGTATGTTTTTGTAGCCAGCCTTTTATCTTAGCCGTTATATACCTAATGCTACGCAGTCTTTATCATTTGTTTCAATCTACTACGATTTGTAACAGTATTTCATATTTGTACCCATTCACTTCAATAAAAATGGTTAATTTCACGAAATAATTCCACGAAACAAGTTTTTTTTGCCTTTTTCAATGCAAGTAAAGACTGCTAAGTGTTTTACAACAATGCTTAAACTGATGCCATCCTTTTTGTTTGATTGATGATTGAATGAGTGTTTTTTGTTTTGTTTTAAATATAGGACACTGCCTTGTATGACCACTTATCAATCAAGGAAAACATTCAGTATTACGGAAGACTGTATGGTATGTCTGAGTCAGACATTTTGGAACAGTGGTCACTTCTAGTCACTCTACTGCAGCTCCCAAGCGAGTTCAAACTGGTCACAAACTTGAGGTAAATGAGATGAAATTGCTTAAAATTGATTTTAGAGCAGGGATAGGTACTTTAATCTGCGCACTACATTTTTTACATAATGAACTTGTAAAGTGAGTAACTAATGCTATAATGAAAGAAGGGATGGATGAAAAAATGAAAACATAAGTATGACGTGTTAAATTAGGGAAACTGCACCGCCTACAAAATGATATTTTTTGTAGGTACTCCGATAACACGTATAGGTACCACTGGTTTTATCCAACAATGACAGTTAAAATTCGAGTAGTTAGCAAAAAATACAAAAACACTCAAGATGATCATGAATTATTGTTTTTTATATTATTACGCAGCGGAGGGCAGAAGCGACGGACTTCCCTGGCTTTGGCATTGGTTCATAATCCTGAGCTACTGATATTAGATGAACCGGTAAATCCCCTTTTAATTATTGAGCGCTTCTTAATCTTTGACTTGCTTGATCTTTTTTCTGCTATTTAAGGTGCATTCTTGAAGCATCAGCACAAAGAGTCATACAATGCATGCAAAATAAACATTTATTCTGATTTTGATTCATGATTTATGATTGCTTCTTTGATACTTGTCCTTTCAGACGGTTGGTCTTGATCCTTTGCTCCGAGAAAGGTATGCATCATTTATCTCTGTGATTTAGAATACTTCCTGGTAAATCAAAATGACAAATGATGTGATGATTAATGTTTCAAACGGGACTGCTTTATACGGTAATTCTTGTTATTGCAGTGTGTGGAAGCACATGTTTAACCTGGTACAAACGCAAGGAACCTCAATCATCATCACAACTCATTACATTGAAGAGAGCCGATATTCTGATACGGTATGCATTCACAGCATTCATTACATTGAGTGATTGATTGGTTAAATGGGTAAAGAGGTTACAACGATCTGTCTGTTATTCCCCATATTACGCAATATAGATTGGGGTAATGAGACACGGCCGCTTACTTGTAGAGGATTCCCCAGAGGACTTAATGGCCGAGTACAAGACCGACTTGTTGGAGGATGTAGTTTTAAAACTTTGTTGGGATGATACAAAAAGAGCAATCAGGAATGCCCCTCGTGTTGGGAGTATATGCCCCGCTACTGGTGGCATGGACATCAAAGGAATCAATGGATTAGTGGTTCCAGTAGACAGTGATGATGGTGACAGTGGTACCGGTACTGACAACGATATTAATGAAAATGATGGAGGGCGCAATTCTGCTGGCGACAATAATGACACAAGAGATCAAAATTCCATTGCTAGTTCAAGTACCGCTTCCATCAAAACCAACAAGGACGATACTGAAAACAATCCCATAGTTCCTAGTGTTAAAGTAAAGCCTCCTTTAATTCGCTCGACAAGTAGTGAAGTAAGTGGGGTCTTGTTTCATTCCAACTGGAAACCAGAGTTGCATGGAGTGGTGGTCACCGATGGAAATTGTAGTTTGAGAGGAACCTATCAAAATGCGGAATTTGACTCGATTTCGCCAATTAATTATTTTGGAAGTGAGAATCAACTCAAATGCAATAGTCGTAGAGGATCTATGGGTGGACCGAAAAAATGGCTTGCAGACGCTATGATATTTACTCAAAGAGTGGCAGCCTTCTGTTGTGTTATATTTTTGAGTATGACCAGACATCCTGTGTAAGTGGACACTGCTAATATATGATGAATAAATACGGCTCTCTGGAGTCAGTCATTACGTGGTATTAAGAAACATTGAAAATAACTTTATGATATGCATGTAGATTTTTCCTCGCTGCATTGGTGCTTCCGGCTGGTGAAGTCATTCTAACCGTGACATCTGTTGGAAAAGACCCTATAGGACTTGCCATGGCTGTTGTTAACGATGAAATACCCGACTGGAAGACAACATGTTTCTTTGACTCAACCGCAAAGAATACATCTATTATGACATCAGATATGAGTTCAATTGTTGGTAATGATAACGAACTGGAGTGCAACTTTAAGGAACTCAGCTGCAAGTACATCAAGCTCTTGACCGAACAAAACATCTTGGAACTGGTATATTCGATTAATAATTGTTGTGCATTTCTGACTCATTTTGCAATATCTTCCTATGTATAATCATCCTTTTATTAAAAAATTATACAGATACCTTATAGCACGATCGATGAAGCAGTAGATGACGTTCATAGGGGTCACATTTGGGGCTACATCCATTTTAGAAGCAACTATTCGCAGCACATGATTGATCGATTGGCGACCAAGCAGTTTGCTTTTGAAGAATCCATTAACGGTTCCATCATCAGCGTGCGAATGGACATGTCCCGTAAGTTGGATAATTTGCTGAATTGCCCCATGGTGTTATATGTGCTGATATCGTGATATCATGTCTTTGATTTGTAAACATGTTGCTTGTAGAGTATTTGGGGTCGGTAATTATCCTCAAGAACTTATTTGAAGGACTGCAAGGATATGTTCACCAGCTAGTCGATTCCTGTGAACTCGGAGCTCGGCAGACGGAAATACCCTTGCATGTCAGTACAAGAGATAACTCGTTAATCGCCATTTTTATTATGATGTAATTTTTAAAATTTCAAGTTTAATCTTCTTGTTTTCCACAGTACCGGACTCCCGTATACGGAAAATTGGACGAAAGCTATCATAATTTTATTATTCCTGGGATTTTAGCAAAGTACGATAACGATCTTGAAATAACTGTCTTAAAATAATTTGAAATTACATGTATGCAAATGTTGATAATAATTTTAAATCAACTGCGTTTTCAGTATAATGTTCATGATGCCATTTGCCATATCCGGATTGGTGTTCATCACAGATCTAAAGTTGGGAACTTTAGGCAGAGCCAGAGTTGCCGGCCTCACCACGACGGAATTAATGACAGCATACACTTTTACTCAGGGTACAATGGTTGTTGGACAGATAATCATTTGTACTATGTGTCTCAAAATTGGATTTGATTTTCATATCGTTGGATCAACACTGCTCTACATCGGCATTACGTTACTGCTAGGAATGTGCGGACAAGCTTTTGGTAAGCTAATGAATGTTTGAGATCTTATCTGAAATGACTAATTTCAAATGACAACGTACGACTCTTGTCTTTCTAACACATTTACTTTGCCAAATTAGGAATTTTTATGGGGATCGTGTGTCAAGATGAAATCGAAGCCTTAATTTCGGCTCTTTTTATTCTGCCGTTCATGTTGATGTTTGGAGGTCAGTATTTGCATAGGATTACATTACAAACCCAACAACGATTATACTTTTAAACTCTAATGAAATTATCTTACATGTAATTAATGCATGCTCTCTATCTGTATATAGGTACTCTTTGGCCATTGGACTGCATGGCACCTGTAAGCCTTCAATCTTTTGATGAACAATAGCAAGTTTTTTCTGCTTTTTTTATTTTTACTTTTATAAATGATTATTACTTTACATCTTCAGGTTTGGTATTATGTTGGAGCAAGTCTGCCAACGACCCTCATAACTGAATCACTTCGATCAACAGCAACCAGAGGAGTAGGGATAACTCACGGACTGATGTGGCCTGGAATTGTGGTAACATCAGGGTGGCTCATAGTATTCTGGATAGCAGCCATTGTAGCATACAAGATATGCATTAAGTGAATTACACTAATAATTAACGTTAACCTATTGTAATTTAAGTAATAGTTAATGCATGTGTATCCGCCATACTCTTGCTAACTCCTCGCCAAACAATCAATTGACTCACTGTGATTTTTACATGGTTTACAAATACCTGTAAACCAAATGATTTATTATAGGACTTTATGACTATTATGATTAAAATCGTCAATGTATTTATAGATATCTTGCGCGAAGCTATATTTTTAAGATGATAGATTGTTAGAGATTTATTATATATGAATTTCTACTCTAATCTCATGAGTACTTTTTTAATGTATAAAGAAATCGCAATTTTACTTTATATGTTCATTAGAACATGCTTAAGTTTTAAAAGTGGTATCGATTTTATTCGAATACGACACGCAATACGTAACAGAACTGTTCTGTGCCATGCCATGTAAAATGTAACACTAGCCATAACAAAACTAGGAATTTGAAAATGTAATCCATTTAGGTAGGTAATTGTAATTTGCTCAATGGACATATCTCTTACATCTTTTTTTGTTTTGTACGAAGTGGTACTTTTAAGAAACTGGTAAAAGTTCCCAGTTTTTTTTAGACATATCTATTAAGTTTTCATGCATTGTTAAGATAATTTACTAATTTGTATATTTTAATGACCTTTTAGAATACTGTACTATACAGAATTTAATAACTGATAGTTTGAAACAACCACAGTTTCTTAAAACAATACCTACATAATATATCACATAAATAATGCTAACATTGTATATTGTTGAACTTCGTTGAAGTTCGTTGAAGTTCGGAATGGTGACGAGTAAACGTTTGCATACGACAGGACCCCAGCCATTCCTTGTAATTTAATACGTTACACTGCAACTAACAACTTTATGTTATGTAATTTAATCTTGGCAATTTTTTGTTGTATAAAAAACGCATACAATAATAAAGCAAATAATCAAAAGAATTCAGAACAAGTTAACTTTTTAATACTCATATTTAATTTAAAATGTATATTTCTAGTTGCTCCAGATTTCAACATGTACAAAATTTAGATTTGATTACTGGAATCCCACATGCTAAGAGCTTCAATGAAGGAAGCATTCTGCAACAATAAATACGTAAATGTATTTGGATTTCGAATGCACCAACTACGGTTAAAAATGACCTTTTTTCAATGGAAAGCAAGAATAGTTGATAAGTGTCAGTTAATTCCATTGAAATAGGGATTAGCCTACTGACCATCCATTTACATATACGTCATGCTAATCCTGCCGATCTTATCGAAAACGTTCTTAACAAACAGTGTCGAGGATGTAGATGACCACAATTTTGGCATTGAATTTAATTAGCAGAACAGAGAAATTAAACTGTTGGAATTCGTATCTTGGATAAAAAACTGAAACATAAAAACGGCTAGCACACAGTATTAGTGTATATATAATTTATATAAATTCAACCTTCTTGAGAATAACTTATGCAACAATGTTTCATCCACAACAGAATAAGCATACATGTGTCAACATACCTAATACAAAATCCTTTCTGAGCTTTTTTAAATCTAGTCTTTGGGTACGTTGAAATGGCAAACATTACTTTTCCACAATGCATTTATAAATGCAAAGGTGGGCACAATAATACTTTGTAGCTTTTCATATATGGCAAATCCCTTTTCAAAAATCGTTTCTGAACAAACAAGACCGCTAGGACAAACTCTGGGAATTAAAAAAAATAGTGAAAATAGATAAAAAGTAGTGATGGAAGCTAAGAAAGTAGGTAGTTTCAAACTCTGGGACATATAGTCGAAGGAAGAATGTGTTATGATCACAATATTTTACAAAGGTGTGCCACTATAATGTGCCAGCATTCTTACTACCTGTTCCAGTAAATCCAAGAATTACTGTCGGGTCAAAGCATTACGCTCCAGTGCGATGTTAATTTAGCATCGATTCTGTAGCTGTATCGTAAATAGTTATTTTAACGCACTGGTGCATACATACATTAAAATCTCATATATAAAAAGTTATGTAGTTGTTGGTCTTCATCGCATCAGATCCTCTTACATGATTCTATATTTAAGCTCACGACTCCTGCAAATGACCTTGCTCAACTTGTTGTTTCTTGGGCAAGATGTGTATCGAGATACCGAAAACCGAATAGTGGTTATGAATGATACTACACGAACCTGTTTGAGTGTGATTGATGACAACCAGAGGTAATGCCATGTCATCAAAGCCAATAGCACTTTGCAGATCAAAAACAATACTACAGAACTATAAGCAGAAATTGTTGCTATTTCATTAATTGCGAGTGACATCATCACCAAAAAAGTGCTTTCTTTGTGACGAGTATGGCGGAAATGCTTTTATTTTCCAAATTACAACTCAAGTGACAATTTAGCGCGGTTCAAGTCAGTTATTTATAATGAAACTAATCCTTGCTCTTTTAGTTGATGATGGTATGATGATGATATGTGTAACTAGAAATTTGGGAATAGCTCACTTTTATGATAAGGAGTTATTCCTATTTTACAAATTTTTTATGTATTAGGTATCTTATATTTCTGTCAGTTCTGCTTCGTGTCCTCTGCGTTGCGAATCCACTGAAGAAGACTCGAGATAACAATTTCGTTGTCGTAATTATGGCCCATAAGCATCATCATACAAATTACATGTGTATTTACAATTATAGAACTGCTTATCTAACCTTTTCTAGATGAAACCAGCGAGAACAATGAAGATTTAAGTGCTTTCATCTAGAGTACATAGAAGCAGAAGCAAAAAATTATGGGCTTTGTTACTTTGTAAAATACTTTAGGATTTGTTGCTCTAAAAATGAGAATAAATTATTGTAGCACTATTAATAATAGTGCTAAAAATGACATGCTTGTTTTCCATGATTCGAGACTATATAATTTACATTATGTATGTAATAGCAACAACCACCAGCCATCAACAAAAAAGTGAGTAAAAGTACCTAGATCGAAAATGTACATACTGTTCCATCGGATCATAATAGTAACACTAGCGAAATATTTTGGCAAAAGCTCATCCGCACTTCGTACATATTAGTCTCCGATAAGATTCTAAGAAGATCCCTTCTTGTTAAAAGGTTGATGCCATGTTATAATAATATATATCTTTTAGTTGAACGAGGAATTTCCCGTCGTTTTTTATGACGCATTATAAATATGAGATGAACAAAGGATGAACTTTAAGCTTAGATGGTCAAATTGTAAACAGACGACCCATGACACAAGCAGCTAAACAAAGATTTTAGCTTCAGTTTTGCTTTGGTCATTGTGTTGAAGTGTATGTCGGCAAAATAAACGAATAATTTTAAAATCGTAGTGTGATTGGATATTATAATACTATCATACATCACGCAGGAAGCATATCTCTTTTCACTAATTACATTTATATCGATTAAAGACTTCATTCTCTTACTGATTAATACAAAAGTTCTTATTACTAAACTACAAATTGTCATTAGGTTTAGGCTTTGATAGAATATTGCATTCACACTGGACTTTTTAAAATCAGTTTTCGTTTCTCTGTGAAATTATTATTGTGATTGAATTTAAAAAATATACTCATAATTTGAAGTGCTTAACATTTACTATAAGTTGTACTACCAATTCTCAAACAATAAAACAAATAAAAATAATTCACAAGTTTGATAAAACTGTACAATTTTATTATTAATCTTTGTTATTTTCTTTTCATAAAATTTCGTAAACGATTATAAAGTGAATTCAATTCATAATAACGTTAAAACTAAATTTATTTTTACTGACGTCTCCAATTATTAAATATTAAAGTAAAACGATCCTTGTGAAAGCTCGCAATTGAAAATCTTTAAAGAAGGAGGGGCCCAGACGCTGAAAAGCACTGGAAAATTACAAGAAAATGAAGCTCAGAGGTAAGTTTGTTTCAAGTGAAATTTTTTGCTGGTTGGTACACAATATAATAAGCTATAGCACACAAGAATGCCCATATACTTAGCATAATCAGTTTACATTAATTTTTTAATCATTATCAACTTTTCCATTATGTAATAGCAACGTTTAAAACATTATGTATATGTGAATTACATTTATTCAGGATTTAAAAATCAAGTTTGGGTGACGGCTGCGGTCACGGATGATGATGCAACGAGATGCATAATTTTAGCCAACTCTCTGAAGCGTGTACTGAGTAGTCGGAGTCTAGCGATTTTGGTGTCTGCTAAAGTCGCTCCTAATTTAAGGTTTGTACGTAAAAGTAGGAAAGTCATAAACAAAATATTAAGCGATTAATGTTTGGTATTCTAACTTGTTCTTACACTAATAATCGTTTTCCTTTCTTATCAATACAATGTACTATTACCATAATTAAGCAGTAAATGTATTGGCACAATTGCTTAAAAATTATGAACATATATTTTATTAATACCAAACAGGTAGCATTACATGTACTGTGTACTCATATTTAGGGACCGACTACATCATGAATTTGACCACGTATACATTCTGGAGGAAGATCGGAATAATGCCAACTTGGAACCGGAGGAATTTGCAAAGTTATCAGCATTGGCCCTGAAATCATTTGAGAAATGCGTCTTTGTTTCGCCAACCATGATGGTACATATTATGCTTTACTTATGGACGGCTGTTTCATATGAATTAATTGGGCTTATTTTTAGAAACTTGTGATTTGATATATACACACGATGGATTGATTTACTAATTACCTATGCCTTTAAAACATGGTTTCGTAGTTTTTGAACAACGCTGACGAGATTTTTGACCGTTTTGACGAGGCATCTTTCGCCTGTTTGGAAAATGACGATTGCTTGTCAATTTTTCTCTACAAACCATCAATAGCCTCGTACAATGTGCTGATGACGGCATTGAGCTGCCGTAATGGAAGTAAGCTCAATTGCTACTGATATCATTACCGTCAATTGAAAGCTTTAATTTCATATTTTCATAATCCTACAATATGCCATAAACCAGATTAAATGGTTAACGTGAAGCATTTATTGATACTGTATGTAATAACCAATTTCCCCAATTATTTAGTCCCTGCAGAAAACTACATTAAAAACTGGTTCCGTAATCAGTACACCAATCAGGAGTATCGTTATCTGGAGCAAAAATACAACAAAACGATTTCTTTGCGAAAAGGAGCAATGCAACATCCGTAAGTTCATGCAACATGATTCATAACAGTGGGAAATCCCCAGTCAAAAACATTTTAGAAACCGATAAGGGATGGAATTGCGTTTTTACAATTCACAGGAGTTTCACTGATACTGTCATCGTTAACTTTTTGGATAATCCAACACTTTGCCAAGATTGGAAAGAATCGAGCAATGGATACCTTAGCTTGATTGATTTTGTAAGCCTAACATCAACTTCATAGAAAACTCATTCATCCATGAAATACACCATTTTGTCTATACATTATTAAATTTTTCCTGATAACAATAGCACGCCATAAAAGTTTGGTTGGATCTGTATGGCAAGTATGTAGATAATGATGCGGGTGTCTCTATTCTACCGGTAAGTATCTTAATTGTACGCTGTTATATTGAGCTAATTCCTAGCTTTGGTGGATGAGGCTAGCACGAGGTGAACCAGCAGTCGTTTTACATTATGAATGTAAACTTTTAACAGGAAGTTACAGATGGATCAAAATTATTGAAACACCAAGAAACTGAGTATGCAAAAGAGCCCATTGCTGTCATCGGGATGAGTTGCCGATTTCCTGGGTCCAACAACGTGGAAGAATTTTGGAATCTTTTGCTTAGCGAAGAGGATGGAACAAGCAATCCTCCGCCATTTCGATGGCTTCGTGAACAATACAGTAGACCCGAGTGCAGGAAAACGAATGCTGGTTTTCTCAATGGCCCTGTTGACGAATTTGATGCAAAATTCTTTGGAATTTCACCAAAAGATGCTATTTTCTTGGATCCTCAAATAAGACATCTTCATGAATTGGTTTGGGAGGGCTTAGAAGATGCTTGCATAGATCCCCACACTTTGCGCGGAACATCCGGCTCTGTATTTCTGGGTTCATGGACAAATGATTACAAGGACATCCTTGTAAATGCAGGAAATGATCAGTTTTACAGAGGGTATATGGGAAACTCCATTGGGGCTGCAGCGGCGAGGATTTCATTTCTTTTGGGAATAACGGGGCCAAGCATTGCCACCGAGTCTGGATGTAGTTCCTCCATGGTAGGCGTCCACATGGCCTGTAGGAGCTTAAATTTAGGCGAAACCAATCTTGCTATAGCGTGCGGAGTGAACTTGCTCCTGCGTCCCTTCATGCATGACGTCATGCCGATGGTCATTTCTCCAGATGGACACTGCAAAACATTTTCGGAGAATGCAAATGGCTTTGCAAGAGCTGAGGGGTGTGGTGCCCTGGTTCTGAAAAGACTTTCAGATGCTGTGAAAGATGGAGAGCGTGTCTGGGGACTAATCAGAGGGTCTGCTGTGTCGCAAGAGGGGATGTCTAAAAGCATGGGTACACCCACTGTTTACAGTGAATCGCTATCCATGAAGGAGGCATTAAATAATGCACAAGTTAACCCGGAAGAAGTAAGCTACGTGGAAACTCATGGCACCGGAACTGTTGTGGGTGACCCGTTGGAAGTGGCTGCAATTGCAAAAGCTTATAATGCACCTAGTAGAAAGCAGCCATTGATTATTGGCTCTGTAAAAACCAATGTTGGGCATACTGAGTCATGCTCGGGAATCACTGGCATTATAAAAGTGTTATTAGCACTCCATCACCAAACTATCCCAGCACACAGGAATTTTGATAAGCTGAATCCTTCCATTGATTTGGATGCTGTTCCTGCAGTCATTCCGCTTGAACGGCAGGCGTGGAAAAGATGCCAAGGACAACCTCGGATTGCTGGGGTCAGCTCATTTGGAATCACTGGTACTGACGCTCATGTCATCATTGAGGAGGCACCAATACTTCCTGAAAATAGATTGGTTTCTACCCTTGAACGTCCACAACATCTTCTCAAGATTGGTGCCAAAACAGAAGAAGCGTTGGAAGTACTATTGGGAAGCTTCGCAGAGAGTATTGAAAATAGCTCAGAGGACATTGCCGATATTTCATACACTGCTAACATTGGCAGAGCAAACTTTCCTTGGAGAGCTGTAATAATTGGAAAAACAAAGGAGGAAATTGCAAATAAAATAAGGAAAAATCAAATATTCAAGCAAGAAGTCAGCATGGAAAACATTGGAAAAGTCTGCTTTCTTTTCACTGGTCAAGGATCACAACATCCTGGAATGGCAAAGCAGCTCTATGAGACGAATGCCACGTTTCAAATGCATTTTGATCATTGTGAAGGACTTTTCAAAGAAAGGCACAAAATAAATATTCGAGACGTTCTCTGGGGAGAATCGGAAGACAAACGGAGTCAAATTAGCCAAACAATTTACAGTCAAACGTCCATTTTTTGCGTAGAATACGCCCTGTTGAAGTTATGGGAATCATGGGGCGTCATACCTGACTATGCGTTGGGACACAGTTTGGGTGAGTTTGCTGCTGCCGTGTGCGCCGGTATTCTGTCCCTAGAAGATGCAATCAGACTAGTGGCCGAAAGAAGCATGTCCATTGATGAACTTCCTCCTGGTAAAATGTTGGTTATCAAGGCGGATAAGCGAGAGGTAGACCAAGCAATGAAAGCATTTTCTGCTGGAGATTCGTCCAAGATAATGGACTACGCTGCTGTAAATTCCCATGAGCAAACAGTAGTCGCTGGGGACACTGACGTAGTGCTTGAGTTTGCAAAGTACTGCATGAATGAAAAGAAACTCAAAACAATTGTACTGGAAGCCTCACATGCGTTTCATTCAAAGCATATGGATCCCATGCTGGAAGTCTATAGAACAGTAACGTCTCAGGTGAAGGCAGCAAACAAGGAACAATTGGAATGCTCATTCATTTCCGGAATGACAGGGTCACTTGTTGATAGTGACGCTGTTGATGCGGACTACTGGGTGAATCATACGAGACAAGCAGTCAATTTTATGAGTGCTAGTAAAACTGCAACGGAACTTGGATGTAGGACTTTCGTAGAAGTCGGTCCACAGCCCATCCTTTCCGCGTTAACAATGATCAACAACGAGGAAATCCAAAACTTATCATGTATACCAACTTTAAAGCGAAACGAAAATGACTGGGACACAATTCTTCACACCGTGTCATTGCTCTATATGAAAGGCATTCCCATTGACTGGCAAGGGTTTGATCGGCTTTACAAAAGGAAAAAGGTACCACTTCCGCATTACCCGTTTATTAGACGAAAGTTTTGGCCAGATACAATGGCTGTACTGGGTAGCAATATACATCCACTAATTGGAACATTCATTTCAAATGCCTCGACCACAAAGCTCTTCCAAAATAGTTTAAACACAAGATCTTTGGAATATATTAAGGATCACGCGATTGGAAATAGTGCCATATTTCCTGGAGCTGGTTACATAGAAATGGCCCTAGCAGCAGGGCATTCAGTGGTGGAATGTAGTACTGACTCTATGTCTAGACCAAGCCGCCCAATGAAAGTGGAGAATTTGACCATTTCAGCTCCACTGGCTTTGGAGGAATCAAAATCGTGTCAAGTTCAGGTTACCGTTGATTTCAACGACAACGGAGATGGAGGCAGCGACGACTGGAATGATATGTCCATAAAAATATTTCACAGATTGGATACAAAATGGTTGGCCCATGCGTCCGCCACTTTTACTCCTCTTCCGTCAGCAGAGGAAGTTAAGGGCGCTCATTTTAACATAAACCTGCTTCAGGAACTCCGCAGCAAACCTTCAGATGATAAGCTGATTTCTCAGATGTATGACAAATTGGCGTCTGTTGGGCTAAAATTCGGGCCTACGTTCCAAAGTATTGATAAAGTATGGACAGATGAGACTGGAAAGGGGATGCTGGCAAAAATGAAAATTCCGAGTACCACTATTGATGCTCATCAGTACATTATCCATCCTGTCGTAATTGACTGTATGATTCAGGCGGTTATGATGAAAAAGCATTCGGCTAAAATCAAAAGGAGATTGTACGTTCCCCTCTCCATTTCCAAGTTCTTATGGCTGGCCAATGCTCGAGGACAGGAGTTGTACGTTTATGTAAAGGACGAAGAGGGTCAGAAAAATCAAGCCGTTCTGGTGGATGAACTTGGGACTGTAATTGCTGTCATGTCAGGAATCGAATTGATTGACACGACAGTAAAGGCAATCGAGTCGATCCTTGAGCAGCAAACATCGATAATGCCAGACTTGTGGGAAGAGAATTGGCAAAGTCAACCTGGCCCAATGTCTCAACGCATTCCAGATCACATAATATCCCAGCCAGGATTCACGTGGGAGTTCCAGCAGCAATTGGAAAAGATTTACAACACCGCTTCTGAAGAAAAGGAAAGCATGTTTAAATATTTAGAAGATTACGTGTACTACTGGATTTTGAATGGCTTGTATGTATGTGGTTGGAAACCGGAAGTTGGCCAAACTTTCAGTTCACAACAACTAGCTCAGCAACTGAAAATTGAAGAGACTCACACCAAATATATTAATTGGTTTATGGAAGTTTTGGAGCAACACGGCGTGTTGGAAAGAATCTTCAATGACACGATGTGGAACATTGCAGTAATCCCACCTGCAATGGACACTGTGCAATCTCAGCTAGCTCTTCCAATTTACACGGATGAGCTGGTGAAAAAGTTTGATCCAACGAGATTAATTAGAGCGGTGGGACAAAATCTGCCAAATATTTTGAAGGGCTCACAGTCTCCTCTGCCAGTACTTTTCCCAGAGGACAAAAAGAACAATCCGTCTGTTTTGGGCCTTTATGAGGATTATGGCCACGTGTTTAACTTGGTGGGCGCCATATCTGAGGCTAATAGAAGACGCCTAACCTCATGGATGGAGAAAATGAACAATGGGGAAAAATTTAAGATTAGAATTATTGAAATAGGTGCCGGAAGTGGCATGTTTACTGTAAACTTGCTTCCGGTACTTGCAGAGCTGGGCATTGATTTCGAGTATACTTATACAGATATCAGTCCAGTCTTTTTTCCTGCTGCGGAGAAACGATTTGAAAATTACAGGAAGAACATGAAATTCAAAAAGTTGAACATTGAGGAGGATCCCATTTCACAAGGATTCCATTCGGACTACTACGATTACGCTATTGGTTCAGGTAACGCATGCATATATACATTTAAATCCATTAGAGCAAACTATTTTGAACTGTTGAGATTTTCACTGATGAAATTTAAATTGTATAATATCAATATGATTTATAGATGTGGTTCATGCAACGAGAGACGTTTGTCAGACTATTGGCAACGTACGCAAGCTACTGAGAAATGGAGGAAACTTTGATATCTTAGAGCAAATTCAAAAGAATCGAGTTATTACATTCATTTTTGGACTGATGGAAGGATTTTGGAGAATGGCAGACTTTCGCAAGGATCATTGCATCATTACAGCCCCCGTGTGGAAGAGCTGTTTAGAACAAAGCGGTTTTGATCAAGTCATCACCTTTCCAAGTTTCAATGGCAGACACGCAGTGATAACATCACAGGCAGTAAAAGATGAAACAATTTTTCGCCCAATTGTATCGGCTTCCGCTCCAATATGGCTGGTATTCGCTTCCCCTAAATGTAGACTGTCACGTTTTATCACGGTGAAGCTTAAAATAGCAGGGAGAAACGCCTTCCTTGTAGAATCAGGCACTAATTATCAACAAATAACTTCAGAGCTATATAAAGTACGCGCTGATAATAAAATGGATTTTGAACGCCTGATGGAATTTCTGAGAACAATGAAAGCAAGGATGGAAGGCATCATTTATTCATGGGCTCTGGATGAGAACCTGATACAACAAGAAGACATTCTTCAACCATATCTCTATATTGCTCAGACGTTATTCTCACTGAAACAAAAGGTGGCACCAAGAGTGTTTGCTATAACACAAGGTGTAGCACCAATTGGAGACAATGATCTCTCTCACGTCCACGCCAGCTCGTTGTGGGGCTTCACCAAATCTTTACGAAATGAGAACACGGATTTGAATTGTAGATGCATCAGCGTAACCAATCATGTCCGTTCTATGTCTGAACTGGAGATGAAGGAAGTTTTTCATGAAATTTGGAGTGATGACAAGGAACCACAGGTGGCGTATTACAATGGGAATCGTCATGTCGCAAGATTCCAGCCTGTGAAAGTTGCCTCAAAGGAGCTAATCATTCCACCGGGAACAAACAGATTCAAGCTAATACTCCCAGAGAGCAAGCTCATTAGCGATCTTCAATTTTGCCCGTTAGACCACTTTATCCTTGACCCGGAAGAAATTGAAATTCAGGTGAAAGCTTCCGCACTAAACTTTCGGGACGTGCTTAGGTAAGCTTATAATAAGTAAGACTGTAAGTAATATAATATGGTAAAAAGATTCATAGCTTTTCATTGATGCAAAATATTTTTGCAATTTCCAGTGTACTGAAACCAACTGAGGAATTCAGAAATAGCAATTCAATAGGATTTGATTTTGCTGGTATTGTAAAACGGATTGGAGTTGGAGTAAAAAAATGGCGTGAAGGGGACTGTGTGTTTGGTGTAAATATGAAAGGAGATCCCTTACCCAGTCACTTAAAGTTGAATGAAAGCGATGTCTTGCGCATTCCAGACAATATGACTTCTTGTGAGGCAGCCACTCTCCCAGCCGTTGTTTCCACTTCATATTACTGTTTAATCGACATTGCAAAAATCAAGCCGTCGGATACGGTACTCATACATACTGGGTCAGGCGGAGTAGGCTTGAGTGCAATAGACATTGTGAAGAGCGTTGGATGCAAAATCATTGCAACTGCGGGAAGTAAACGTAAGCAGAATTACCTTAGATCGCTTGGCATCCAGTACATTTTCCATTCCAGAAACACGGATTACGGAGATGAAATCCTAAAAGTGACCAATGGTCATGGAGTAGATGTTGTACTCAACTCGCTCACCAGCGAGGGGTTCAAGGAAGCTACCCTCAAGGCATGCGCTAAAGGCGCACGATTTGTGGAAATGAGCAAATTAAATATTTGGACTGGGGAGCAAGTTCGTGAATTGCGGCCAGACGTTGACTACACAGTAGTCGATATTTCACAATCTGATCCTTTAGAGCGGAGGCAGCTTTTACACTGTCTGAACGTGTTGTCTGAAAAGAACGTGGTAAAACCGATCCCTTACGTAAGATTTGATGGGCTCAACGTACGAGAAGCACTTGGATATTTACAAAAGGCAAAACATATTGGCAAAGTCGTTTGTGTCATGCCTGAATTGAGAATGGAGGGTGGAGAGTATAAGGCATATACACCGTTGTTTAACGACAGAAGCACCTACTTGATCACTGGCGGTCTTGGTGGAATTGGATTCGCAGTATGTAAATGGATGGTGCAAAAAGGGGCAAAACATGTCTTATTGGTTAGTAGAAACAAGCCCAGTCAAACTATGCAAGCGACTATTGATCAGTTAAATTCTGAAGGGGCGAATGTTATGACCGTGCAGCTTGACATTGGCGATTATGAACAATGCAAAGATATTTTGCAAAAAATCAAATCCCCAGCTATGAACTTGCCCCCGCTTCGGGGTATCATGCATGCAGCTGGAATTATAAATGATGGTCTAATAGCCAACCAAGACTGGAAAAAATTGTCGTCTACATTAAATGCGAAAGTTACTGGTACATGGAATTTACATAATCTTACTTTGGGACACCCTTTGGAACATTTTGTGCTCTTTTCATCCATTGCGTCTCTGTATGGGAGTCCAGCTCAGTGTAATCACGCAGCAGGAAACCACTTCGAGGACACTATCGCGCATTACAGGAACTCTGTAGGTCTTTGTGGCACCACGGTAAATTGGGGTAAGTTGAGGTCAACAAAGCTTACCCTCTTCCATATTGGTTCCAGCAGCTAATTGTCAAAACATTTTTAAAATTATTTTCTCGTGTTTCTTTACAGGCCCGTGGGGTGAAATTGGAGTAGCCGTTGAAGTGGAATTACCTGGAATGAAATCCCTCTCAACGCTTCAAGGTATTTCTGCATTGGAGCATATCATGAAAACACAGCGACTTCAAACTTGCGTTATGAATGTGGAGTCATTCGTGCTCTTCAGCAAGTTTTCTCCTCAAATAGCAGTTTATTTAGATGAGCGTATTTGGAAGGCTGGAAAGACATCCAACACGTCAATGATAATCAGATCTGACGAATTTTGGCAGCAGTACGACTCCAAAGAGGACATGCCAGAGAAAATCGCATTCATTAAAAGCCAACTCAATGATATACTGAGAAAAATTCTCAAGCTTGACAACGAAGAGCCAATTGATGATAATGCCAATTTACAAGAAATGGGAGTTGACTCGCTAATGTTTGTCGAGATCAAAAACGCAGTGCAGGGACTACTCGGAGATCGCGTTGCTGTAAGCGCCAGTTCCCTCCGAGATTGCAATACCACTAATCTACTCTCGGACCAGCTAATCAAGCTCATTGAGGGTAATGAGTTAGTTAACGATACTGAAGTTCAGCCAACATTGGACGAAGTGGCAGCTCTGCTAAAAGAGGACTGTGTTCTCCCACGGCATATATCTGCTGTTGGTCGTCCCTTCAAACATGTTTCTGACATCAGTACAGTCCTTCTCACAGGAGCCACAGGAACATTGGGCCCTTACATTCTAAAAGAACTTTCCAATTTACCCCAAATCTCAGAAATTTACTGCCTCATTCGCCCCAGTAAATTGGTTGATGCACAAGAGCGACTAGAAAAGGTCCTACAATTTAGAGATATACTTGACAGCGTGAATATGGCCAAGGTGAAATGCATACATGGTAGCATTTCTAAATCGAAACTGGGAATGGAGGCAGGTGACTGGGATCAACTTGTACAAAAAGTGGATGCGGTATTCCACTTTGCAGTTAAGCCCGATCACACGCAATACTATCGAAAACGAGAAAATGTCGAGGATGTTCGCACGGTCAATATTGATGGCACAAGGAACGTTTTATCATTTGCGTGTTCAAATGAAAATCACGTAAAGCACATATTCTTTGCCTCGTCGCTCCTGTCAGTCGCTACCACGGACAAGGATGGATGTCTCTCTGAAAGCTGGCCACAACCTGAAGATTTTAACGGGATTACAAACTTTGCGTATCCCAATTCAAAATTTGTGGGCGATGTCCTCATGAAAGTTGCTGCCCTGGAGCGTGGCATACCCACCAAGGTATTCCGTCTACCGTTGATTGCTGGAGACTCCAAAACGGGAAAATTCAATGTTGAGCAGAACCACATGATGCTTAGATATTTGTTCATAATGAAGAGTGGCATCATCCCATGTAATCCATTTCCCATGGTCCTTCTTCCCGTGGATGTGTGCGCATCGTTATCAGTAAAGTTGTTTTTCCATCATAAACTGGCAGCCACACCATCAGACATTTACAATATTACTCATCCCCAGCCTGACCTAGATCAGGAATTTCCATTTCTATCGGAAAGCTTTGGTTATCCATTGGAATTTGCCGATTTTTCAGAATTTGCCAACAAATTGTTTAATGAACCGGACGAGTCGACATTTTCCTTGTTCAAGGAGTTTTACAAGAATGAGGAGGAGCTCATGTCATTGTACACTGTTGCCGCATCATTACGCAAATGGCTGGAAGGCGTAGAGAATTTTTGGGTTAGCAAAAAGTTGTTGGCCGCCTGTCCTGAGCTTTACAGGGGAATGGAACGAACCATGAAATGCTTAGAAAGGGATTTGCACTATGCAAAGAGGGAAGGCTGGTTTGAAAAATTTGGACTACGCAGTAGCAGTAGCTAAATTATGCTCATCAACTTACATGATTCACATGTCTGTGGATAGTTAGTAGACTAAAGTGCTAATTGAAGGAAAAAAGTATGTGAAATTTAAAACAAAACACGCTCATTAGTTCATTCCAGTCACAATTGTATAAACGAAAAACTCCCCAATCTAAGTCTACGTTATTAAATATCATGAGTACGTCTTTTTGCAGACGCACACACGCTGTCAGACTTCCTTTTGATATCACAATCAGATTTGGAGTTAAATTAGATTTTTATGATTTTTTCTGACAAGACATTCGATCAATGTCCATAATGTAGTAGTACCTGTTATGCAAAATTTCCTTGTTTTTAAGTAATGTAATAAAATCAGTTTCACATGCGCATGTCGATTAATAGAGCAAAGAAGCGAGTTTGACATTGTTTTTAGACATGCATAGGTAGCGTCAAGTAATTAATCATTTAGACATTTTGAAGTGTAAACATGAAATTCAGCAAATTGTAATCAGCAGCATAAAACAATAAAACATGTTACGTTTAAATTTTCTTTCCATAATAATTGATTTACTTGTTTCATGAATTTTTTTACACAATTTGTTCATATTTCATTCATTTCGTGCCTCAGCCCAGGGGACATTGAAATGTGAAAAACGTTAGCTATTGCACAATAGCTCAAAACAGGTATATATTCGAAAGGTATCATTTAGGATAAATATTTGCACCATTTCTTGAAGGAAATGTTCCATCGGTACGTTTCTTTTTTAGGTCGGGTAATTTGGTAATTCGAATAATATACGAGACAAAAACATGACAGAGAGCATGTGTGTATCAAGTGTGCATACCTTTTTTTATTTTAAATATACAGTAACAACTTACATAGGTATTTATTATTTACTGCTTAGATTAAAAAACTTAGAAGATGTATCGCAGTATGTGTTTAATCGGTTTACCGGCTTCCAAAATATTAGCCAACCTGTTAAGTCAACCTTAAACTTGAAAGTGATTGCAAAAATTTATGTGAATTTTTCCTGGTTTCTATAAAATTCCATGCATAGAGGAGTATTTCTACCCAGTTATAATTGTACTTGTTTGTTCAACAAGGGAAACTTGGTAAAATGATCTCAGATTGAAGCGTTTCGCTGTAATTACATACTACGTTCATTGCTAAAGAAGGACCTAGTGTACTACCGTTGTAGAGATGCATTATCATATCATTACTCATCTAATGTTTCCTATAATGTTTCATCCCCTTTAGCTTAATAACCACAGTGTAGATTGATTCGTTAGCAATAATTAAGTGATCAGCAGATGTAATGTCCATTACATTGCACAGAAGAAGTACTGCATACAGTAGAAGAAGAATATTATAGGAAGACTGCCAAATAGGTAATAATAGAAGATTGCAACGATATATGAACTGAAAACTATCTGACTAGGGATATATTTGTTTGTAAATACTGCATTATAAATTCTTGCTTTGGTAGATGCATTTAACAAACTTTTTTTCCGTATATTAGTAAAGCTATGATCAACGCCTACCACTGAACTATGATGTGGGATTTGCTTAATGAACACGAACCGAAAAACTTGTATTTGTAATTTTTGTTCCCGTCGATGGATTTTATTTCCAAATGATTAATAATTATGTAATTGCAATGAAATGGTTAATTTTATACTATTTCTTCTGGAATAAGCATTGAATAGGCTTTAAAACTGGAGCAATTATCTAGCAATCTATGCGATTTTTTATCGCATTTAAATAATTTATGTACAAAAAATTATATTTAAAAAATAAGGTATGTCCCCAACTATTATAAAGCGCATTACAAAAAAGCAAAAAATACGGTCCTGGTCCTAATCAACCTCCTAATAAATAATTATTCTAGTATTATCAGGAATAATAACAGATGCACCTCAAATTCCGGCAATTTTTATGAAATTGTAGTCCTAACTAACTAGGCAGTCTTATGCAGTGATAGAATAATCGTCGCACTTATCAATATGTTGTATGTAGGTATGTACATATGTATGTAATTTAAAAGCTGCATTTTCAACAAAGGCAGTGTAATAATCAATGTGTGGCCGGTTACTTTTCGTGGAGCAAAGATAAGCGTTTATTATTTTTATATAATCTACATTGATGAAATGAACTGGAGATGGCAAAAAATGGCTTCGACACATGTCTTATGGAGAGATCAGACTCCTTGTATGGTTAATGATTACGAAACGCTGGTGTTATTGTTGGTAGTTCTGGTTTGTTGCTCTGTGAAAAATGGTACTCTGGTGTGGAATTAACTTGATTTTCCTAGAGAAGCCAAATGTGATTAAACGTGCGTACAAACTTGCTACTTGCTTACTTATGTGCCAAAGTTTTGCACACACCGCTATACGTGTGATATAACGTTTGCTAATCTAAGGTGAATGACAAGAAACTTTACACTTGCAGAAAGAAACCACAATCCTTTGTGCCATAGCACAATTTCGCACAGCAGCACAAACAGTAACGTACAGTTTCATTCGTACATACTGCATAAATCAGTAGCAGCGAACTTTTCGTTTTTGATCGACTTGTGAGATAATTGCTGTGAAGTATGAAGATATTAAATATACTTCAGTAACGATATACGGGTCAGTATTCAATAGTTCGGATCGTAAATAGCTCATCAAGGGTTATTTATTGCATTCAGTTTTAATAGTGACAATACAATCGTATGATTTGCTGTCACTCTGACTAAAAATTATCAAATCATGGAAAAATTTGAAGCAAAGGATGGCCCTGTTCTTATTGGATGTAAACCCAATAATACTGCCTACAATCTTGAATTAGAAAAACGTGGAAACATTTGGCACAATAACAAGCAATCGTTGTCTCCTGAAGCTGAAAACTTGACCGTTGCGGTCCGAAACGTGTCCAAATCGTATGAAGTTGGCAAACCGATTCTTTGTAATTTGTGCATGAGCGTGAAAAAGGGGACAATGTGAGAATGTTTAAAATTGGAAAATTAAATAAATAGTGAAAAAAAAAATACTTTCGAGTGTGCCAATACAAACTATATAAATATTTGTAGATATGGACTGCTCGGATCGAGTGGATGTGGAAAAACTACACTTTTGTCTTGTATTGTCGGCTTAAAGAAATGGGATGCTGGAGAAATCTACCTTTTTGGCAAAAGACCAAATGGAGTACCTGGAGGGAGAGTTGGGTTTATGCCACAGGTTGGCAAATATTATTTTCATTAAACCATTTTTCTTTTGTTTTTTGAAAGAATATGGAATAGTATACTCTTAATCATTTACCCCCAGGATATTGCTCTTTACGATCAAATCTCCATTCGAGAAACAATCGGATATTACGGTCTTCTGTACGGAGTGCCGGAAGATGACGTTCAAAAGCAATGGCTGTGGCTTGTTGACTTTTTACAGCTTCCATCAAAGTTTAGGTTAATCAAGGATCTCAGGTGTGTACAGATAATTTTACATAGGTTACTTATAAAACTTACTTATATACGTAACTAGTATTTACAGTAAACAATTTTCAATGTCATTTTGTAATATTTGTAAAAAACATAGTGGAGGTCAAAAACGTCGTGTATCACTTGCCATCACACTGGTACATAGCCCAGAGCTTCTAATCCTCGATGAACCGGTAAGCAGTTCACGAATCGTGAATGTCTTTATTTATTTGGCTGATAGATAATCGTACGTATTTACGCATGCTAACTACCTACTGGTTGTAAGAATAACCTTCAATTAAAAGGACAGGTTATCTCTCCATTCAGTAAGCACATTACACATTATACATACGCTATTTCATGATGACAGTTATTGACAATGTTACTTTTAGTCATTATTGATCATATTTATGAGGCATGAGTCATCATTAAATTATTCCATCAATTTCAGACCGTTGGGTTGGATCCATTGTTAAGGGAGAGGTGAGTGCTCTGTACAAACTATATTGAAATATGCACACACACATGAAAGATATTGGACATTGTTGTAATGACTAATGACTGTATAATTATGATCTTGTTTTATACATATACTACAACACTTGATCCTTTTCCTTGTCTTTGTGTGCTTGACCTGTTCCCAAGAACATTATTAATTTTCTTTGAATGTATTTATAATTTTTTATATTACAGCATATGGGAACATTTACTGAATATGGTCCAAACTAGAAAAACCACAGTAATTGTAACAACCCACTATATTGAGGAAGCTCGTTTTTCAAATACGGTACTTTGTTTTCATTTTCGTTCGATCGAATTTTTGCATTTACGCTCTAACATAACATTTATTTTAAGCTACATATTACCTATTACGTCAATCTTTTTTACTTAATATAATCCATCACAATACCAAGTCACGTTTACGATTAAGCTTGAACTTGACTTGAATAACATTGTTTGTTTTCATTTCTCACTCATATCGCTAGTCTATCAATCCCATAGCAGGCCAAAGAGAACAATCCCATGAATGGCATAATTAACTACATACTAATAGCTAAATAGCTAGCCATTCACATAATATGTAAAAAAGCTTTGTTCCATACTCACTTGTTTATTTATATACAGATCGGTGTGATGAGAAAAGGACGCCTTCTGGTTGAAGATGCACCAGGAACGTTACTTGAGCAGCATCAGTGCGACTTGCTGGAGCAAGTTGTCCTGAAACTTTGTCATAAGGATGAACAAGCGATGAGAAGTTGTGCGGATAATGATAATAATGGCTCCAACAACAACATAACGGATGTGATTGTTACTGATATGAAACTGAAGGCTGGGAAGAATAGTAGTAAATCTTCCAAAAACAGTTACAATGTTTACGACAAGTTCCGAGAAAACTGGCAAACAACAACTCGACGCAGATCATCGATTAAGATGACCCCACGGGATAGTCAACTAAAAGCAAACGAATCCAGCATTTTAAAGCGTATTAGAGCCTTATCAACTGTTATTTGGCTGATGTATATGAGACATCCAGTGTAAGAAATTAATGTTTCTTTTTCATGACAGTACATTTCAATATGTACTTAGGTATATTTGGTTGTACTGAAACGGTATTATTGTTTCCATTCCAGATTTATGACTATGGTTCTATTCCTTCCTACTTTACAAATGATTTTGACACTAGCAGTGCTCGGAACTCATCCAAAAAATTTAAAATTTGGCGTGGTTAATCAAGATACGCTCAATTTTGATGACTGCTTTAACTACGTTGGGAATAATGTAATGAGAAACTCACAGGAAAATACTACTTCGTGCAACTTCCAGCACCTGAGCTGCAGCTTAATCACGGAGTTATCCAGATCTGGTACAATAACTCTGGTGGGCTATATTAAAAAATAAATTTGACGTATAGTATAGTGTACGGACACTGCTTTTGTTTTTAAGTTGATTTTCAACATTGATATGGAAGAGCTTCCAAATAAATCGCTTTATTTTTGGAAATGCATTATTATTGATAGTAGTACATAATGAAATGTTTTCAGGTTCCAATACAATCTTCTGAATTTGCTCGGGAGCAAGTTTTACAGGGCGAGTTTTGGGGATATTTCTTATTCCCAAGTAATTATTCCAAACATCTTGCTGATTTGGTGGTAGCTCAAAAATTTGCTGATAATGAGACATTGGAAGGTTCGCGAGTCCATTTGACTATGGACATGTCTGGTGAGTTGAAAATAATTAAACTTTTCATGCAATAAAAACCTGCCTCATATGTTGTAATTAAGTTGTAAACAATAGTTTCATATTTCTAAAACCTAGCTTACCTTGGGGCAGCAATGGCCATTCGTGATGCATTCGATGCTTACGACAGCTTTGCCAAAAAACTGGCAAGTTCCTGTGGCATTGACCCAAGAGAGTTCCAGCTCCCAATGATGGTAAATTAGCTAATTAAAAAGAAGGCTAATATTGCTTGTCGGTGGGTGAAAAGTGCGACGCACATAAAACGCGAGGTCATAGAATACAAAGTTTCTGCTGTGAATTGTTTTGTCTGTCTGGTACAAAGCGTTAATAAGGAGGTTTTGTTTTTGCATCAACAAACGTAAAAGATGTGCCTAAAGTAATTTGTCGACAGAACCCATGTTCACATTTAATTAACTTCCTTATGAAACATATTTTTGAAACTTAATACATAACTCATTTTCATAATTTTTTCGTTTCACAGTATAAAAAACCGGTTTTCGGGAACAATGACGCGACGTTTCAGGATTATGTAATTCCAATTGTTATCCTAACGTGAGTTCATTAATTGCAATATTGCTGGTTCAATCCTCACCTTTTTGCTAATTAAAAACTGATCTCAGTAGTTTTACGTTTTATTTTTCAGGGTGATTTTTGAAATACCGATGCTAGTCACGGCAATTGTATTTATAAACGGTAATAAGTTCATTTTAAATAAAAATATGTATAACTTGTGCTCTAATTAGTTGGAAGTGACGTGTTACAAAATTCACACCTCATTTTCCTCGATTGCCTTAATCGTCACTGGATTTTCCAAATTAAAAAATGAGAGCTTCAACATATTTTTCAGATCGTAAACAAGGAACGCTGGACCGAGCGCGTGTGGCAGGACTTTGTTTCAAAGAAGTAATGATTAGCCACGTTCTAACACAGGGTTCCGTTGTCATTGGGCAAACAGCGATATGTTCACTTGTCCTACATTTCCTCTATAACTTTCGCGTAGAAGGATGCTACTGGCAGTACTTTCTCCTAATAGTTTTGGGGTACAATGAGACACATTGTCATTTCACTACATCTTTAAGCATTAGTGAAGATCAAACTGATTTATTTTAAACTATCGATTTGCTTCACAGAGGTCTTTGCGGAGAAAGCTTAGGTCTTCTTTTAGGAGTTACTTTCCAAGATGAAGTCGAGTCTGTCATGTTTGGAATATTTTTGGGACCAATTCTACTCATGTATGAAGGTATGCTCTTGACCTGTTGTGTATCCAATTAAAAGCTCTGGTTTCTGTCTGACTAAAACAAAATTTGACCGGTAATATAATCATATTACATAT
Source organism: Sinella curviseta (assembly GCA_004115045.4). Classification (NCBI taxonomy): domain Eukaryota; kingdom Metazoa; phylum Arthropoda; class Collembola; order Entomobryomorpha; family Entomobryidae; genus Sinella; species Sinella curviseta. The sequence continues at coordinate 9,695,182 of CM023203.3, forward strand.
TATGAATTTGTGCAGGTGCGCTGTGGCCTTTGGAAGGTATGTCAAAAATTGTTAGAATCATTGCCTACACATCCCCGACAACATTAATGGTGGAATCAATCAGAGGAACGGTTTACAAAGGTGTAGGTTTGTTTCACGATAAGGTTTTCCCAGGAGTAGCCGTAATGATTGGATGGACTGCCGTTTTCTGTATCGTATCGATTTTAGTTTTCAGAAGAAAGCAAAAGTAGGGTAAAAAAAGAACGACAGTTACATAACATTGTATAATCGCATAATGTGGAGTAAAACAAGTTCACATGCAGTTTAAGCTATGGATAATTATGTTTGAACAAACGTTTTTTTACTCATGAACGAATATACCTTATAGTAAGAATTTACAACGCTTTTCAAGATTGCAATATAACGATAAGAAGTACAGCGAACATTACAACTGCTTGATGTGATAAATGGGTAGCAAAACAAACTCGTTTTATGATACATAAATGCATATAGCTGTAATGTAGTAATAATAATAGTACCGATCGGTATTAATTAAGAAAGACAAATGCGTACATTTATATACTTTAAACAATTATTTATAACGTTATTAATATCACTACATCATAACTTCCGTAAAGTAACGAACAACGTGTGTGTAATAGAAGTAGACAGGAGTAAAAATGTCGCTTGAGATTTTTATATCACAAGTAGAGATAATCAAAGGCTGTGGTGGAACTGACATTGTGTATATCTTATAAAACAATATCCTATATAGCTGACAGTTTAAATGAGTGAGCAATAAGCTTGGAAAATTAGTGCGTTACGGATACAAAAATTACCACCGCCATGCATTTTTGGAAACGAAATATTTAAAAATCGTACTTTCTTAACTAAGATAGTACATAGCGATAAAAACTATTTCGGTAATTCGATGCGTACGTACCTTCCATCTATTTTCGACAAAACAAGAATAATTTGATCAAGTTACAACATTCGGAATTATGTTTAATGCTTTACACGTTAAACCTCATTTGTATAATAATAGCATATTATGATAGATGAAATGATAGCGTAAATACAGATTCTTGTAGCACCATTAAAATACACTCTTAAGCCATACTTATAGAATTTATATTTTCGAATTAGTGTTAATGACAATGGTAATATAATGACTTTTACTTTCGCAAATTGTAATCTTTTCTCCATAAAGGAAAATCATTTCACACAATTCATATTTGTTCATATGGTGGTGGAGGGGTTTCTGAACGGTTATTCTGGTTGGTAGTTTCATCTCCAGCATTCCGTGAGCCGGAATCTCGATCCTCATTGTTGGAATTATTGGTGCCGCTATAATTTACGTTATTTCCGCCAGCAGCATCTTGTGCATCTTTAATGGAAGAACTGTCAATGAACCCGATTCCGTCAATAGCACCATGATATTTACCTGATTTTCCATCCTGTAGCTCGCCACTGTTAGTACCAATTGTAGTGTTCTCGTCCGTTGGACTATTTCCTCCTCCCATTCCCTCCGGCAATGGAAGGTACAGAGCAATGTGATAAGGAGGTGGCTTTGACCTTCCGTGTCGTGAACTATTACTACCACTACCGTAATGTGCAGGATAATGTATGGGGCCCGCCCCATGAAAATTGTGCGGAGATTGATTGAGATCACCTCCACTGCCAAAGTCGCCTTCTTCTAGAAGGGAGCCATTGCTTCGATGATGGCGATAATGGTGGAATCCACCATGATGAAGGTTGTGGTGGAGGTGATGATGATGTGCACGTGAGGGTGATCCTGCGGATCCTGGTGGATGTGTTCCGTCATAATATTCAAAATCGTACGTATCTTGCCCCGGAGGAATGTTGCCCATTGACCCAACCCCACCTGGCACTGCCGTAGGACCTGATGAACTGAGAATGTATTGGTTAAATTGCCGCAGAAGGTAGTCGTTTGTCCTCTTGCGGAGGCAGGCTACACCAGTGAAGAAAAGAGCCATCGCGAATGCAACAAATATGAGTTCGGTGAAAAGAAAGTATGCAGCCGCTTCCGCTTTTCCAGTTCGACTTGTGTCAATTACACCAGGTCCCTGTATCATGAATTTAGCTCCGACCGTACCAAGCAAAATAAATGCGAGAAAGCAGAGAGTTAACCCAACACGCTTAGTGCATGCCCAACCTGGGTCATTCTCTAAAGACGGACGACCTCCAGTACTGGCTCCACCAGAACTCTGATCGACTGCTTCAGGACTGGTTAGCGATAGTGACCTTTGCGGGGTTATCGTGTCGTGGTCGAAAGATGTGCGTTCGGAACGAGTGCTCTAAAAAATCAAAAGTTAACCAAACACTTTAAAGATATTGATAGTGTCAGGAATAACTATTGATGAGTCATGTTTGTAACAACGCTTACGCGATCAGTCATTCCCTCGGGAGTCTCATGATTTGCATTTTGGCTGTGATTTGATAATGACGGAACGGTAGTTCCATTGACCGTACCAATAGAACTTCTTCCAAGTCCAGAGGAAGAAGAACTTGAAGTGCGCCTACCTCTTGTACCTCTTGAAGATCCGGCAGATGATCCTCCTATTAAACTTGGAGGAACATCACGAGAATATGCTCGGCATCTGCTAATTGAAGAACCTGGAACATGATACGGGTTTCTCCATGATAGGTCGATTCCTCCTCCTGGAAATTGATTAAAAATGCATTTTATGGATTTGTGTCATCGACAACTTTTGACTCTGGTGAAATGTCAACTTTTCAATAATTAAAATGGGAATTTACTGCTATCAGGATTTATGTTCACGCAGGAAATGAGCTGCACGTTAATAGAGTTACTGGGATTTGAATTAACGGCCGCAGAAGAGGGAGGAAAAGTTAAAACAGTAGTTGATGGCACAGCTTCGCCATCATCTCCTGTGGCAAGTTGTGGATTTAAAGCTGTAGCTGCATTCACAGCACTGGATGAAGAACCGGAAATGGCCAGTATGCCACCTCCAAGAATAGGTTGCTGCTGAGGCGGATGACTAAAGAATGTGGCGGCATTATTTCTGGCAGCATCATTAGAAGTTCGTCCTGCTAGTCTCATACTGGAACCTGCCATGGTATTGTTACTAGAGCCCATCATTGCGGAACCACCATAAGACCCTGTTCCAATGAGCCCATGCTGTCCTTGAACTTGGTGTGGTTGCTGGTGAGGATACTGGAGAGCAATGTTCGCTGCAGATGATGAATTAGGGTTTCCATTGATCACAGTCATCACACTAGATGATGGGTGATTGTTATTATTGTTGGGAGTGATTGACAGCGTGTGTACATTGTTATTATTGTTAGTAGCATTGTTACTACTGCTGCTAGCAGCGGTGGTGGCGGTAGCGTTTGTCGTGGATGAAGAACGGGTCCTAATTCTGTGGGGGTGATGACAAAGGGAGGGAGGAGGATGGTGGCTAGTCCGGTGCGTTCCAAAGTTTTGACCTTTGGGAAATCATGTTTTAATTAATGCGGTTTCCGGAAGAAGGCTTATGTATGTATGTACTACATTATATTGTGTGCAATGCAAATAACCGAGTAAAGGTACGATTATATTTTACATGCTAACAAATATTTTACTTTAATACATAAGAAAAACCAATGAACAATATACATAGGTATACTATCGGAAGTGAAGATGGAATTGAATAAAGAGCTAAAATACGTGCTGTGATAAGCTGGTAAAAACGAATACATATTCAGCAGTGATACGGTAAACATTGATAGTAAATGACTTACTATAGAATCCTCCAGCACCTGCTGGACCTCTTCTTCCTCCTCCATACTGATGTAACTGACTTGACCGTTTATCAATCCAAAAATGCATTTATAAGCGCGTTCTGAATCAAAGGATGTCTATAGAAAAATTAAAGCCACTGGCTCATTGGATATAGTGAAAGTTGGGCCGATTATATACACAGTGATAAAATCTACAAACAGGTACGTAGTCTACAAATGTTGCAGAGTAATAATCGTAATTTCAATTAACAAGTAACAAATCTAATTTCATGGTAGTTTGTCTTTTACGTCTTCATTGTTTGTTGATAAGATACATGATGTATCATTAAAACGTAATGGCTAACTAACGATAAGTGGATAATTGTTGTACATTCAAGAATACAAGTTTGCTTGTACTTTATGTATTTAGATTGTATCACAAACAAAACGTGTGGCTTGACTTGCTGTTAGTTATAAATATAATTTAATATTTCATATTTTGGAAATGAACCGTGCAGATAGAAATTTGTGCACTTGACTTGACAGTTATTTGAAAGACTAGGAAATTATGAATTCTTCCCAGCTAGCTAATTTTTACATTTCACCACCAACTCTTCCGGACGCTGTATCTGTGCTTCCAAATTAATTATAAATATAATATATGCCTACACTACTGCTGTAAGGGACGACCACCACTCCCAATATAGTATCATTGGGCCCAAACCAGAAAACGCTGTGATTACTGCCCTATACAATTTACTAATCTACATGATGATGCTGATGAGGTATTGCACGTTAGTCTGATTGTGAGCTCATTTCTATTTAATTTTCTCTTGTTGCTTCTTTCGAGGCAAGGTATGTACATGCACAACTTTACTGCGTATTTCATCAAGCGAACAATGAACAAAGCCTCCGTGTTCAATTATATATCTTAACACAATCACATTTTGGTAATAACGACCAGTTTGATTGTTGAAAGTTAACTGAAAACTATGATGTAGCAGCAGCTTTCACTACATCAATTCGCACAAAAATAACATTTTTTTTCAGCAAAACACAATTTCTCTTTAGCTGAGCCCAAATATATGCATGTTGTATATGTGCAAATAAATCACTATTTTTCAACATTCCTTTTGGAAACTGGCTCCTTTCAGATATCCCTGTGAACATGCTTTTATAGTGAACTATTGTATTGTATTGTGTTCATAAACTTTTATGACGAGCTGTTTTGTGTGTGCGCGTACAGATTTTTGTGAAGTAGTTGTTGTTTTTCAATTGGCATGTTATATCTGTATCCTGCGCTATACATCTTATTGAAAGATAGAAAACTATATATTACCCACTCGTGCACCACCGTCAAAAACTGTTCAGTTAAGTAGGAAGAAGGTAGCTGAGGAAGGAAAATAAAGAAGAAGTTGTGGGATATTCTTAGGCAGCGAAAATAACAGGAAGTGGTTGAAGGAGGCAATGTTGTCTTGTGAGTGCTTATTCGCTAGAGGTTCTTTACATAAAATGCATGCAGTGAAATAGGAGCCGAGGTGAGAGAGAAAGCAAACGAGTGATTTCGAGTGACTCCGACTTTCCACATCTATTTAAAGACGTTTGTTTATTCAAGCTTATGTATTGGGTCTCGAGTAATGTGTACTTGGGTGAGGTGTGAAAGGGAAAAATTGTACAGATGCAAAAACGGCAAACGAGGCATCTTTGTCGTATCTTACATGGTCTAGGTTGCATCATGATTAAACTGAGAGCGTGAAAACAGGTTAACGATTTAGTCGTTTTTTATGCAATTTTACTGACATTTGCAACAATGTTATGAGTTTGTGCTGCAGATGCATTTATGAAAAAAATCCAATACATCATGCATTATTTTTCCTCAGTAAAATCACCATTGAGTTTAATTATATTTTATAAATCAGAGTTCATTACAAGTATCTAGATAGTTTTATTTAGTACGATACTAACCTAACATATTATATACTTAGTACATATTTTCCTTCAACTACAATCAGCTGAAAATCGACTGCGGATTAAGTGTGTAGATTTTTCATGTGTGCAAGACATTGGGCCCAGGCCTAGATCTTTTCCCTTAACGCTCATCACGTTTGAAATCAAATACAATGAGGTGCTGGATAAAGCCAGCAGAATGTAAACTGCCAGGCAAATCAATCGAAGGCCATGACCCTAGACAATAAGAGTTGAAAGTAATTATGATATCGTTGTACAGCATTTATATTATCGTGACACCGACACCAAATATTTTAAGTACTCACACTGGCATTGACAGTGCTGTGCTCCTTAATCACAGGAATTGGCACGGGAAAGTACATTCTTTTCTTAACAATCGCCATTCTCTTGTCGAAGCCAAACATATTTACCTGCAATTATAATATATGTATACGTATTTAGTGTATCTATAGGACGACAATGTTGCTCCATCTTATGCACTTATTGCGCATAATGCCCCAAGTAATATTTTCACAGCAGTCAGGCTTACCATCATTACAACGTGCATAACCAATTCAATTAAAAGCCAAACGAACACATGCAAAAACGCTCCACTTAGAACTTCCCTGTCATCCTCTATCATGCGCCATCGTAGTGAGCGATCATACGAAGTTACGCCACTTGCGGGTATGAACACGGCAGTAATCATTTCTACAACTTTATAACCAGATTCACTTTTTTTATTTTCAAGGTTGAATATTATGTTAGATTATTGTTGAAATGGCCTGGTTTTGGTACCCATAAGGAGATAAAAGAGCAGTCCAAGTAACCAATGACCCCAGATGGTTACTTTTCTCAGTGGATCTTCGTAACCCCGTAATCCTCCCAAGCTTACCAGGAGTATAAACAAAAATATAGTTAACCAGCCAAAAGCACGATGAGCCTTCGCCTCTACAGTTAAACTAACTCCCATGTACTGTTTTGCAACAATTGCAATTATCAAACCGGCAAACAACAGAGCTGCCAGCATGAAGGTTCCCTGTATATGTACCTAATTCGACCATTCGAGCACACCAATTATTTATCGGAATTAATCATGGGGCAAATAAGAACCTCAGCAGCAATCTTTCTTTATCAATATTACCTGATACCAGATCCGTGAATAGAGCAGCCTTTTATCCATGAAAGATTCTTTGTAGTACCGAGTAATAAACAAATTAACAGGGAGGACGAAAAACATTGCCAGTACCATAAGGGTTGCGTGACCCTTACGAAGTCCCTGCATAATTATAACACACTTCATAAAGACAACAAATCTTTGGTAAGCTTTAAAACTTGACAACAGTTAACACACCCAAATGATTTTGGGAAATCCAGTTTCATGGAATCCAATTCCCTTGTACATATCCTTCCGGACGTCACGATTATTACCAGTGTAGTTGACGTAATCCTCGTCGTTATCTTCATCTTCGGTACGACCATAACTGTGTTCATCCGTCACCAAATGCTTATGGCGACCGCGTATGACATGTGGCCGGCGTCTTATGGATCTTGCTCCAATATTATTCGTCACCATACTTATGCTACACGTCTTATCTTCGTTGTAAACCTTGCTGCATGGGTACTCATTTGTCTTGAGGTAGTCGTGAGTTTTTGGAAAACCACCGACAATAGTAATATTGTTGTACATTAGTGGTTTCGCGTACATGTTTTCAGGTTGCAGATGCCCAACAACCGCATTAATCACAGGCTTGTGTTCGCATATTGGGATGGTATTTTCTTCAGCCTCATTTTGATTCTTCAGAAGTCTTGTGCCTTTATTACTTTTATCCCCCACACCAAGATATCTCGAGGATATTGTATAGAAATTGTCGGCACAGCGTCCTCTAAAGTAAAACCCTTGGCATCCGTAAATGGCTCCCAGTTGCTCCGGCACATCGAAATTGGCTGATATGTACAATAGTGACATTTTTTAAACTGCAAGTTTCAGTGTTTATCGGTAATTCGTAAGAGCAATTATGTATACAGTTGATAAGAAATTACTGCTAAATCCATGGTTTAGATAATTGACTACGAAGTTTCTGTCACTCACTTTCCAACCGTACCAAGGCGTATTGGAAGATGTAATTTCTTCATCACAATCCAAATGTCTTGCATTGGAAGGTGACGGTAAGGCATCCGAACCACCAGCAATATGGCCAAGTGTACTAAACTCTGGGTATCCTTCGATGCGCCAGAAAATACTACCCATTCTCATAACTAAATTAATTGCGGGGCACGTACAAGAAAATGAATTAATGCAATCCGCTATGGATGCCTATGTACTTTGGCAGCAATTCCTTAGTCAATAATGTTATATATACCATCTTTCTTGTGGAATCCGGGAGGAAATGCATTTTTGTCAAAGATCATTTTGGCTCTGAAAAATAAATGTACGTTGCACAATCACGAAAGTTGTTAAGTGAGAGTTAGACTGGTGTACAAGTGACTGAACGTTATATTCAGGATTTATTAAATTAACTTTTTTATTTTACCTGAAGAGAATATACTTCTTCTGATTGCAGTCCTGAATCGGAATTCGAATATAAAAATTGAGAGCATGTCTTCCTACTAAGGAGGGCATAATATTTCCAGATCCTGCTGGAAAGATATTTCCGTCCATATCCGTGTTGTTGCGCACAAGTACTATCATATTGGAAACCTTTAACGTTTTTAAAAGAACGATTCAATCATTTCATTTGTTTACATGTTCTCTATGCTCGGGCTCGGATGATTTGATGGAAGAATATGATATTTATATTTTGATGTAATATAGAAGATTAATTATTACTAGAGGTTCACTGCGAGAAGCACCTCCACAACTTATGATCATGTATTTATTCGCATCATTCTTTGGACATTTGCCTTTGTCTGGAAAGTGCAACGCAAATTCCCCAATGGTTTGCCGACGTTGCTTGTCGTCGTGTGCATAAAGAACCAGTACTTTGAGGGCTTTTTGCAAATCAACTTTAGGCCTCACCATATCTAATTCAATTCTGTACCACCCGTTAAGGTATTGCTTTGTTCGTTTGTTCTTGATCATGTAGGCCCTAACCGCCACGAATGGATCGGCAGATTCGTAAAACGGTTGTCGATGCTCATGATGTAATTCCAACTGTGCCGCTCCTGCAACAATATTCTCTTGAAATTCTGCCCAAAATTCTCTGGATTGGGGAAATTTTTCCATGCCCTACAATTACCAATGATATAATTATTTTCAGAACCTTTTGCTCTTGGATTTTAAACGTGGGTTTTTGTAAAAGTATGTCCGGATTACCATGCTCTTCAATCCTCTCTTGTACCTGAGCCCTGGAAGATTTATGCACATGGTTGTGTGGTCTGCTGAGCCGACTGGTAGCAGGCTTACGCATAATAGTATGATGGCGTATAACAGCAATGGAGGAGGGAAGAGGGGGTGGTTAAGTCCACCTTTTACGGAGAACATTATATTATCCAGTCTCCAATGCGTTGGATAATATGATTATCGTTATCAATCAGAGTTATCTTTCAGAAGACTGAAAACAGTCCAATAATTTTAGCGTGTGTGATGTGCAGTAATGATATATCTATGCAGCATGCGAATTGGATAACAATGAAATTTTGATGATGACGAAATGAAAGTAGTGTCCGTGTTCCTTTCTTTTGCTGTGTGTTTCCACGGTGCAGAAGTAATAAGTACGATAGAGCGAGTCTGATTTCGTGGAAGACATTATTTTTTATTGACACAAGGCATAACTCTATTACAGCGATTTTCAATAAATTAAAAAGCATTATATTGATTATTTTTACATCCATGAATGAATTAACTCATTATAATAAAACCATCGCGGCTGCATTTTAATGCAGTTATATTTAAAAGTACTGACAGGAGCGATCAATCGTTTTCTTCATTTGATATTTGAGAGAATGGTATTCGACCTCATCCAAAGAATCATTCCACTCGTGAGTGCAGCTCTGGAATTGTAAAATAACATTCAATATTATAGAATATAAAACTAAAGGGTGCATATGAATGTTTCCAAAAATATCACCATTGGTCCCAGGCCTCTGTCCAAGCTAGGCTTTCCCTTAGCGCAAATTCCACCAGCAAGTAAAGCACAGAGCGCAGCAACTCCAATGTAAATCCAGAAACTTATTAGTCGCATGCCATTACCCTATATTTTTTCAAATGATTATTTTTATAGTTACTGATTACTCCGACTGAAACAACAGACACTAGTGTTTTTAAGGGGTTTATTAAAATTTACGGATGCATCATTCTCTGAGTTTTCTTTCAAAACTGGAATCGGGACACCAATTACAGGAGGCAGGTATTTACGCGGCTCCTGTACTTTCATCCAGCGGTCATACGAGTGAAGTAAAAACTACAGAGAAAGTAGGGCTTTGATCATTTTTTCAACTTCCTGACTCAAAATGTGTATTATAAATAGTAGTGTTGGTGCCTATTCCAACTTACGTTCATTGAGACATGTATCACCAGTTCAAAGATAATCCAGAGGCAAACCACTATATAAACGTAATTTCCACCAGCCTCCTTGACATTGTTCTCATCAACCGACTTGTCGTGATGAGCAATAGGAGAGCCTGGTACATGGATGGAACTTATAACCGAGAGCACTGCGTACGATATTGAAAAAGTGTATGTGAAACGATTGAAAAAAGTTTATCATTTTTGGCACTAAATAGAATAGTAGTTGACACTTACTATTGAAGATATAAAACAAATATCCTATGACCCAGTGCATAACAATCGTTATTGAACGCCAGGGATCCTCATACATACGTATACCACCTGTGGCCGTTATTATGATGAAAAGTGCAACGGTTATCCAACCCATCACACGGTGCATAACTCCATAAGGATGCAAGCTAACGCCAAGAAATCCTCGTCCAACCATTGCCAGCAATATTCCAGCGACAAAAAATGTACACATCCAAAATACGAGCTGTAAATGTATCTGAGGATCGACGGAAAGTTGTCCAGCAAATGATTAATATCAAATGGCCATTGTAACTGGTGTAAAAACTGCATAATTTTTCAGATTTTCTTTGCTTACTTGAAACCATACACGAGCATATAGTATCCGCTTACTCATGAAAGTTTCCTTATAGTAGCGGCTGATAAAAATGCTGACAGGGACACAGAAAAAGCTCATGATCAGCATTACGACTCCATGACCTTTTCGCACCGCCTGTCTCAAACGTTCAAGTATTTTGTCGTTATTACTTGTATCCTCCTCATACATCATATAAATGGGGTACCTGTTTCTCTGCATGGCACGATGACTTTTAATGATTGCTCTTCGCAGACTTTTGATACTTACGTATACGAGTGTTCCAAAGCCATAAAGACGTACACCCCGTTGATCGACAGGATGTCGGCTGTTTTTTAACTCAAAAAATGAGCCATTGACATGTGTAATAGTACTTCCATTTACTCTGAATGTGGTCAAGTTGGTTGGCTTTCTACGAATAACTTTTATTTGGATGGCCCTGGCGTCAGCCTCCGCCATAGGACAACGCTTGCCCCCAACTTCAGATTTGTAGTGCTCAAAACAATCGTAAAAGCTTGTGGAGTCTTTGTTAAATAGCTTGGGAGTTTCAGGATTCTCATTAACACATAACGCATGAATTGTCGGGCTACCAATGTAAAAATTGATGCAATTGAATTGTTTACTTGCATACTTTTTGAGATTTACAATAATTCGCACTTTGTATTGAAAATTGAATACCTAAATTACTATTAATATTATTTGCGCATACCTTCCACATAAGCAAGTCCCAGTTTTCTTGCTCTTAACTAGTGGTATGGACATAAAATCCGCTTTAGTTCGTTTAGTCTTCGCGTCCCTTTTAAATAAAAGAAAAAATCAATTACTTATTACAAAAAAATCTTTTCATTTGTCTTTGACCATCAATACAGTAGCCGTATGCTAAAATAATGACTCTCAGTTTGTCGCCTACCATACGCCATAGAGTCCCTCATTCGTTTTGCTGCATAACGTACTGTCACATCGTCCACCGAAAAATTTTGCGCTGCATCCCGACTTGTGGTTTAATGTATAGTCAAACTGAAATCACGAATAATTTTATTAATTATTTACTATGCTCTCACTAGTACTATCGTTATGTCTGTATACTACATTTTGGAATTTTTGTTGGTTGACTGTTTACTAAGTGCGATCCTCCAGCAGGCCAAAGGCCTGCTTGTCCGATATGAGGTAGCCCAATTTCTGATTCTTGGTCACCAAAATACTCGTCAAAATACCATTGCCAATACTTATCAATGTATTCTTTCTCATAAAACTTATCCCCAGCATTCCGTTTTTTTACATATTCATTGGATGTCAAGGTTTGCGATGAGTGACTACAGCTCAAACTGGTTCGGTCACTCGGCAAAGCGTCTGTTGAAAAACGACAAATTGTTATGTCTCAAATTAGCAGTAACGTACCGTATTATAAGGCATTGGATCCCAATATCTCATTGAGATATGTGGCATAAGAAATATAGTTTAGCTATTTAGTTCTCAACACGTTGCATAGGTAAAAGGTTACCAAATGTTACATGTCGTGTTTATATATATGTACGTGTTTACCAGCAGCTCCTGAAAATAAAAAAACGCATTGATCATTCAGATATATTGATAAGAAATTCACTTTCCAACAGACGAACTTACCTGGAATCGCTCCAGCTCTTACTTTGAAATGTGTAGTGACACTGATTAAACCTTTTTCTGAAAATGGAAATAATAAACTCATTTTGTAACAGTTACAAAAAGACTGAATCCAATCGATGTATGATGACATGGTCCTAGTTTAGTTGACTTTTCTAAATGGTTAAGATAAGCTTCAGTCTTAAAGCCATACTTACTATACTGGTCTATATCTGGCAATACTTCTTTCGTAAATGTCTCGTCAGGGTCAGCAATAATTCTAATAGAATGCAATAAATTGTGTTATTTTCTCTTTTTGTTAAATTCTCTTCGTCGAAATTATGGCTTTTGCGATCAGACAACTGTAAATTACCGTATAATTAAATGTGACTCCTTGTTTTTGTTTAAAGCTTGCATGGTATATTTATAATAGAAATTGAGCTTATATCTATCTGCATAATTAGGAACGATGGGCCAATGTTCTAGTTGTTTGAAGACGAAAAAACATTTAAATTAGTAAGGTCCTCCTTTTGAATTTGTGTCATTTGGTTGACTGAAATGTGTAGAATCTTATAAGCAATTAAGTACATACCCTTATATTTCTGTGGCCATGTAGGTCCTTTCACGGAATTATTGCGAGCATATAAGATTACATTTGAAACCTACGAATACGATGACATAATTAAGCCGTCAACTTGAACAAACGCATTTTGCTGATTTTTAACTTTCAGTCTTACGAAAGGATCATATTTGCTGACTCCGCCACAGGGAATTATCATGTGGTTCGTTGCATCCGATGGTGGACAGTCCTGCGTTTCTTCGGGAAAGGCATCATTTTCAAAGGTTCCAACAAAGCTTGCTTGTTCGTCTGTCGCATACAAAATAAAACTTTTGAGAAAGTCAGAGAACGCCTCCTCCAAGGCGATAGAAAGTTCTATACGGAACCATCCGGCTAACGGGTCGTCTCCAACTGGGCGACCTCTTATCGGAAATAATTCCAGTTTCAGGCCTATAAAATCAAGAGACATGAATTTTCGAAACAATAAACATGCTTACAATACAAAGTGAGATTTATTATAAACAGTAATTGGTTTCAACCCGTATCGTAATTTGATGGTATAAACATTGTCGAAGCGGCAGGTTTGTCTTTAATCCCATCGTCTTCACTCCCGAAAACGAAGCCGTATTTCCTCCAAATGCCTGCAGGAAACTTCTCCACTCCTACGGAAGCTATATCAGCCTGGCCTGATGCTCCGTACGATGGATCTAGTGTTGAGTCTTCGGGCAAGCGGATACAAAACGAAGTGTGCAGGGCAGATACTTGGAATGCACACCGAAAAATCATCAAAATTATAAAAAGTGCTGGAAATCTACAGAGTTCCATATTTAGCCAGTTTTCTTTGAAAAACGATTTTTAAGCTGCATTGCATGCTGAGGTGAAATCAGTAGATTGCTTTATGACAAACATGTCCAGCTTTTCGAAACGTAATGTTCGTTCGTTAGAATTGATTAATTATTGTTAGAATTATTAAATATGTATCCTATTTTCGATATTTCATATTCATATTCATAGCTATTCAAAATTGTATCGTTAGCAATTTCAGTATACCTAAAAAATTGTTTAGCGGTTGCTCTTGACCTACCTAGCCAAGCCACTATACCATTGCAATATTCGCTGCGAAACTTGGGTCTATTAGTATTTATTATTTTAGTACCTCTGTATCATTCTTTATGAGTTATGAAAAAATGAACTGTAGTTGGATTCTTGAATGTTTAACATTTTTGGGATGGCAGCGTAGCATGATTTCAGTTTCATTTCAGACAACAGTTTCTCCATACATGCATGCATGCTGGTATATAGGTATAAATTGTTTGTTTTATCCAAAGTCAAAGATGTATCTTATCTACATGCAAATAAGAGCTAAATATTAGAACCAACCTGGAAAACTCGTTTCCTACAACCTTTGTTAAAATGGCAAATTTGACAGCAAGTCTCACGCATCGATTCTTCAATAATAATTATAACACTTCATACTACTTATTATAGTTGTATTTTTCTTTTTTATACATTATAGAGTATTTGAATTTTGAATTGTTAATATTATGTTTGGTTAGATAATTTCATCTCTTCTCTTTACTCTATCAACATATGCAATCCTGTAGCAATTTCGTTGGACGCTGTATGCTTTATTAATTCTTCCTCGGCGGAGTGTACTTTGTACTTGTCTTGAGAGTATATTTAATTTTATAATTCACAATAAATCAACAATGGGAATCTAGGAATATAACTCATAACTGGCAGGTGAAGTTAAGAGGGATATTGCATTAAAAGTTTGTTTGCGGTTAGTAAAATTGAGCTGACAAAAAATGATGAGGATAGTGACAGTTCTACAAGTAGTATTTTTTATCGTTGTGCAGCAGAAGCCAATGGTGACATTAGCTTCCGCAATTGCTCAAAGTCCAAGCCCAATGGGCGCATATGAAAGTGAATTGGATTATCTTCCTCTGGAGGAGGACGAGGAAAAATTTCCACAAGAATCGATAACATTCCTGCACTCAAAATCATCCCATGGTCAAAGTCAGAGTGGTTATACAACAGCATTGACCCCAAATGGTACTGTAGCTGCTGATGTACTTTCGGATGGCGGAAAAGGTGATACCAATCATCGTCATATTCATCATTATCATCATTATCATCGTGGTGGCAGCGGAGAAGACGATGATAATACTAGTAGCGAAAAAGAATCAGAAAAAGAGTCTGGTGTAGATGGAATTTTAAAACCCATTGAGCATATGATCAAAGGATTTCAAGCAATATGCAAGTCCATAACGGAAGCAGTTAAACAAATGGCCTCCGCCGGTGGAAAACACCTTGTATTTAGAATTCAAAGTAAAATGAATTCAAAAGTGAAACAAGTTAACAGCTCAGTGGCGTCGTCTGGAGGTCAGGCATATGGCTCATTTGAGGGAATTGAAAGAAACCCAACGAATCCATAGCGTAAAAGTAATATTATAAACAGTTAATTAAATTGTGAATAGAAACAATGTGTTTCAAACTGAGAAAGAATGACATTATAGTACAAAATTACACAATTTTTTTTTGTAGATGTGATGTTCAAATTCCACTAAATAGCTGTCTCAGGTTAACAGAGGGCATAATTATGTATGTATGTATATTATAGGGAAATATCTAAAACATTCCTGTTCAGTAGTGAAACGGGACATTGTAAATGTACACACAATTGTTTTCAATTTAAATTTTCATTTTTTGAACTCAAATTCCTACAAACGACTAGATTGACGATAATTGATATATCGCGTAATTAAAGTAGCATGTGGATCAACAAAAAGTTATGAAAACCAAATTAAAGTAATATATAGAAACAGAAAATGAATAAATACAAAATACATACAGATCTACGTGGGGTAAATGGAAGAATGAAATTACTCTGGCGTGTAGCGTAACTGACTATGTAGTTATACACAGCCAAACTTTTTTACTGTCATAAAACTAAAATTCACGCTTTGTAGGCACCCGACCATATTTTTAAAAGTAAAGTTTAGTGAAGCATAACTGGAATCTGGAAACTGGTCCAGAGGGTAATATTGTACAATGTAGGAGCAACAGGTTCTCAGTTCTCAGCTCATTTTGTATGATTTACGAAGTGATAATCAATCATTCATGTAATATAGAAATTACACACAGTATCTACATTAAGTATGTGTGTCTTTGTTCTGCTGGGCATCTTCTCCGACTTATTATATACCACATAATTTTAAGCACAAAGGATTGTAATCCAAATTTTTTAAAAAATATTCAGTTCCATATAGTATCAGGAAACTCGATTACGTTTGTTTGTGAACGTGTACTTTTGGCTTGAACATGGAAAAACTTGACTGCTACTTAATTGTAATCAAGTATAGTATACCTAATATGTATGCATATATATTATGAAAATGTACTTCAGCTTCACTGATTTTTCATTTTTATGTGTACTAACTAAAACAAAGGTGTGGCGTAACCTTAATAATTTTTATAGGATCAGAAATTACATGGCGCTCATCCGTTGTCGGCACTTAATAAAAAGTAACAACTTGTTTGTTTTGTGTATTTACCTTGACTTAATGTAGGTAACTGTGTGCTATGAAAAAGTATAATAATATTATGCACATGATAATGATTACCTTTTGCATTTTCATGAATACTTGTTTATAATCGAAACAGCATCACAAATCACACTACACTGCAATTGAAGTACCCAACTTGTTGCATTATCATTACCAAGGAGTAGACACAGTTAGAGATTATCATTCAAATGATCAACCGTGATCTAATTGTGAAATTTAATTTCCGTGTAAAATGTCGTCGAAAATTAGACGTATTACTCTTGTGCTATTGACAGTTATAATTCAGTCCACAATTCTTACTCGACATCACGTCGTCCTCTCTGCGACGAAAGATTTTACTTCTTCGAGCATTTTGCCTTCCTTTCGCATTCCAGGGCATCACATACCAATTACTGGTGATATCGTGCACAAAAGAGTTACTCGAGCTGAGAACAATGGCGGCGGCTTCGCATTCCAGGCTTTTAGGAACATTCCAGGAATAGGATTTTTCAATATTTCCGCGAATAAAGCCACTGGATTGGGTTTTGCGTTTGGAAGAGCAAGCGAAAATAATGGAGGTATGTAACATGGACTGCAAAATTGTAAAACGTTTAATTCGATGTTCGATAATAATAGAAGCGTTTCATATTATGATGTCATTTCAACAGCAGTGCAGACGTTTACTAATCAACTTAATCAAGCAATACAATCTTGGACTAAAACATTTAACAATTTTGCTCAAGTGCTAAATCCAAACCATAACAGCCACAACGGACGTTCTCAAAATGGACAGGGTGAGCATGGTGGTGGTCAAACTTGGAAATGGCAGATTTCATGGAAAACAGGAAGATGAGCATATTACCTGTTTAGTGTTTCGAGTCAATTACAATTTAGTATGCAAAACCATTTTTGGACCTTGGTTGAATGGAAGACCCAGTTTTGAGATGCCAAAAAGTCGCCTTTAAAAGTAGGATTTATGTAATAAAGACGAATGTAATATACCTACTTGTATTTTAGTGACATAATGAATTGTCTAAAACAATTTTTTTCAGAAGTAAATTTTGTACAAATAATATTATTCAATTGTATAGGTAAACTGTATTGATCAGAAGCGAACGTATGTACGTATTACCTACATTTCTGTTTTTAAATGTGTTTTCGTTCTTATATTAACAATCATAAAATAACAAATACATTTCAGAGTGCCGAAAATACAACCTTTCAATAGAATATGATCAAAACGATATTTGATATTTTTATGCTGGAATCTACCTTTTATCACACTCTCATTATTGAAAATTACGTTCTAGTCCGGGAATTACGTCTGAAGCTTTTCAGACTTTGATGGAAAACTGGACGACATTCCATGCACTTCTCCTCAATTCTATGTATTGCTATTTCTTCAGTTTCTCTGTAACATCCATCTGTAATTTCGCATAAAACTTTTTATAGTTGACGAGTATAAGATATTCTGAATTCACACAATTCTCAAATAAACATACCTACCTGCAAAATAAGGTGCTACAGATGTGATAATTATTTTGCTCGCCACAGTCATTACTTAATTGTAGTGTATTTGTTCCCTATAAAATTCGAGCACTTGTTTGATGATAATTTTTAACAACAGAGAATGCACTTACAGTATGAGTACCTGTATTGAATATTTAAGTTCATCAACAGAAACCAGAAACTTGTAGACAAAATGCTTACACAACAAAGAAATATTCATAATGTATTATATGCCGTGTGCATTCTTTCGTAGAAACTACAACTTGATGAGGTGAAGAAAAACTTTCCCACGGTTTATGTGCGTCATCACGGTGCAAACATGATATCATAAAAATAACCAACCAGGTAAACACTAATTGATATTTACACTTTTACGATGCTTCAACAATGCCACACAACATATCTCAGTAATAGTACATTCTACTTAAAACTGGCAAGTATATCAGAATATCAAACCAATGTTTGAAGAGAAGTCTTTTTTGTCCCACTGTATGCGATATATTTAACTTGAAAAATTCGATCGTTATTTTTTATAAAAATATTTGTCATCCATTCCTTAAAAAGTTGGCCTCATATTTATGTAAGGTCTCAATCTATTAATATCACTATAAATTTGAATCCAAAGTCAAGTTGTGATGGTGTAGTAAATTACAATAATTTGCCTAAACGCCACTTTCTATTGTAAGTCCCATTGTGACATTGTGATGTGCAGGACAAGATACGATACTCTCTCCTAGTGTTATTTTATAGTTTCAATATGAACATTGTGCTTACGAAAATAGGAGTATGCCTTATTTTTGGGACTCTTTCCTTGGCAGTTGTAGAGTGTTCCAAATACACGTCCAAGGAGCTTGAAGAACTTCGGAGATTTTATTACGATGACCCTGACTATCATAACGATAAACTATCCTCAGATGAAAAACATAACACTCAGAGGATGCACCCAGGTTCCTCCTCTACTTCTAGGAAACCCGAGTCACGTTCATCTTCGAAGCATTCTGGACGAGATGGTAAAAAGCAGTCTTCTTCTGAAGCTGAAGATGAGAGCAAAGAAAGAACATTTGGACCAAGGGTGTTAATAGATGATGCGAGAAAATTCTTGGACGCCGGGCGGAGAACCATCAATCGTACAGCACATGAGATTTTACCGCTGCCCAGAATCCGAATAATACGGGACAGTAGCCAATTTAAATTGCCATTCAGTAGAAGAGATTCACCTGAGGATCACGGTGAAAACGATTACATCAAAGAACGATCCTATTCTGATTCTCAGGAGACCTTTAAAGAGTCTGGTAAAAGCGACAGCACGAGGAATAGAGGAAGAGGCTTTTTCCGAAATCCCTTTAAAAATGTACAAAATGACGCATCCCGAGTGGTAGCAGACACGGGTGGAAAAATATTGTCAATCTTAAACAGACTAACGCCGCCACCTATCTTGGGCTTGCCAACTCCTCTTCCAAACCTGGAAGACTTTGGGGGATAAGAACATTAATTGTGATTCAAATTAATTTATTGTTTTAGGTGTAAATGTTCGGGCAGACAGTTCATTAAAAAAGTATGTTATATAATCATGATATAAGGGTATGCCATTTTTGTTTACTTATTAGCAGGTTTAATGATGAACAAATGTGAACAACGTAATTTTCCTTTAAACATATGTACCTAATTATTTTTATTCCATTTTTTACAATTGACATACAAAAATGTTAAAATAATAAAAAATCATAAGTTACAAAAAGACACCAACTTACGGAAATTCATTTCACTAATTTATTATGCTGATGGTGATAGTCGACTGACTGGTGGAAAAACATTTTCCAAATATGCATTTGGAGTGTTACCTGCTGGAAAATATCTGGACACAACGTAATGAGTATAACCATTCGGACATTTCTTGTTAATACCCATGCCATATCCAACTCTTTGAGTTCCTTTCCACACGCTCTGGGTAAACTGGTCCACAGGAAGATTATTTCTGCTGGCCCCAGTGTCAAAGTCATAATTTGCGATTTGCTCGTACCATCCCGTCACAGCCACATTTGCCGAGTCTTCGTCGCGAAGGAAGGCTCCGCCATTCATGGCAATATTTTCACCAGTGAATTGATGGTTGTACATGCGCTCTCGAGCCAATGGATTGCTGGGCTTAAAGGAACAGGTACGTGACATCTCTTCCGCGTACATTTGGGCATCCTCTGTGAGCTATTAGTTTGTCCCAAACAAATACCAGCGCTATATCTAACCATTTGGGTAAACTTTATGATAATTTATGTTAATTTAACCTACCAGAGTATCCAACTCCAGTCCACTGACGTTGTGACGTGTACGGAATTCGTTTTCTCGGCGGAACATTGTCTCTCTCCAATATCTTTCACCCCGCAGGCGAGACTCCTGTCAGAAGATTAATTTTCAATTTTAACTGTCCAACAACATGTATAGTTTTTATTTATATCATTCACTATATGTGATCGGCCAATTATCATACCAGAGCAAGCATTGCAGGATCTCCGTTCGTTTTGTCCAGTTCTGCTACAAGACAATGAGAAAATGCTTGGAAGGGGTACGACTGAAGGTAGCGTTCTCCAATAACAAAGCCATAATTTGACTTGCCGACACCTCCCTTGAAAGGTCTTTTAGGGGACTTTAAAATGCATAGATACACTAATTAATCGTTCTTATTAATTTCAACCTAACCAACAACAGAAATAAGCATAGTTTGATTCGTACCTTTAAATATACATCGCATTCTCTCATGTAGTTGGGGAACCACTGAGGCAGTGTGTTAGAAATAGCTCCTCCGAATACCATCTATTCATACAAAATTTACCGTCAAATAATTCTTTCCGAAATCAAAACTTAAAATTTAAATAAAAATACGGGTATTTGAAACTCACGTCGGGAACTTCTTCATAGCCAGTTCTGATTTTCTGCACTTGGTTGTCACACCGGAGAAACTGATTTACATCCGTTGTGCTTTTGTGGAGAAACTCGTACCAACACAACGCACGTGCCACATTTGTCACGACATCCCTGCAATGACACCAATTAAATGTTTAAATTGTCAATATGAGTATTCATTAGTCTCTGTTTAGTTTTATGTAAAATACCTTCCGTGTTTGTTGTCTCCAATCTGTGCAGATGCTACAGATAACAGAAAACCAATCGTAAATAGTCGTATTCTCGGCATATCGCTCATTTTTATTACCATTAACCTTTTTTGACAATTTGAGAAATCAATTTAACAGGAGCAAAGTATCGTAGACCAAGTTAACTGTAAATACTGTGCACAAAGAATGCTGTGGCCTTAAAGATGTTTCATGATTTGGCATCTCATTGCCCGTGATAGTCCCTAATGTAATCTTGAAAACTGAAACGACATGGCTGGTTTGCTTTCCGTTATATCCATTATAAGTTAAAAATTTGTAGCAACATTCATTTTTTTGTGAACCGTGAAGTAATTACTTAATGCATGCTGAGAAAAATATTACCTAACCCGTTAATCTTCCGGGTAGTGATGCTATTTCAGTCCAGTAAGACGGGATTTTAATTATGTCTACTATTATGTGCAACAAGTGCTGAAAAATGAGAAAAAAAATAGTTCGCATCAGTGACTAGTAGATCATCATTATGTGTAATGCGCCGTACCATGCTTGGTTAAAGTTGCATCATATCACAGATCACATACATGTGAATCTAGCAGAATAACATTTCCGTAAACATTGAACAAGCTTGCCGAATTAATGTTAGCATTTAAACTATGAGTATTATGCACATTAACTGGTTGAATGACTTTTCTGGAAAGTAACGGTATTATGTACATGACTTCCTTATACGATTCCATGTGAAAACTCACAAAATTCGTTATGTTTACATAATGTAATGTTTTACCGTATATTTGTGTACCTATGTATGTATAATTACTTGGGCTTGAATAAGGTAGCAGTTGAATTTAATTCATTGGTGGGATACCTGAACTGCTAGGTAGCTAGATATTGCATTCCACGATAATCATGACATATAAGATGTGCGTCTTCGAAAGTTGAAATTATCCAGTTCAATTTGCAAAATTATTATATATAAAGGTTGACTTGATGATAACGAAATCGTAGAACAGTGCACACTTCACAAGTTAGCTGTATAATGAAACTTTGTGAGAATATTTTTACCGACAGAATTGTATGAAGCATGAAACTAACTCGCTGTACTAAACAACAAGTATTGCGATTTGCGATCAAATCTCCGTCTACATACATGCATGCATATTATACAAACTATATCTATAACATACAAGCCCAACATTTAATGATTGTTGTGCGTACGTGCGGTCTTAACTCCTAATTTTACTTCCCTTTTAAATCCTCTTTAAAATCTTGGCTACATAATATTAGGTATGAAAATATTGTATTTTTATATGTATATTACATTTGGCATCATCAGTTGCGGTTTCACATCTGAATCTGAATAGCATTTTTATATTATTGCTATTTATTTTTCTAGAGAAAATGTTGGGCTTTTTATGGTTTAACGCTCCTTCTAATGGTGACGAAGAAGGAAGGTTAGTCATGTTTCCTGCTATAAAGATTTTTCTTATCTACGTTACTTCTACTTTAGAATTTGAGCAGTCATTACAATTCATACAATTCATACATTGAATTTTTACCAGCATCATACATATTTTACATCTTTAAAGTTTAATGTACTCCTTTGTCCGTAATTTTCGCATCTATCATGAATAGATGTACAACAAGTTAACAATAAAATCAGTTAGATTGACTGGATGGATAGTTCTCAGACAGCGTTTTTGACAGTTTGGTTTAACGGCTGTAAGAAGCGTAAAATTAAGGAATAAAAGGTTCCAAAAGTCAATGAATACGTAAACAAGTAAAGACGTAAGTAATAGAGGCAACGTAAATACGTATGGTTAGAGGTTTATGTACTTAAAAAATTAGTAAATGAAAGCAAACAATTTTGGAACATCTTTTGCGCATATTATGTATTTCACATCCATTGACCTTGATGGCAACTGGTCCGTGAGTATACCTCCTTGTAAAACTTGGAGACGACACAGACGATGTATGTATGTGCATGTACAATTACATATTATTGATGCCCAACTAACAACCAATTTATAACCGAGTTAAGCTTCTACAATTACGCACAACGCTTGATGTATGTACCTGTCGCTTCGCTAGTTCATGCAGCGCATATTAAAATATGTTATTAAATAAAAATTTGTTTTCAGAAAATCTTGTAGTCTACAAGTTGTAGATGAGCTTAGTCATTAAATGGATGCTTTGCTTTACACTTCTTAAAGCTGGATTTTGGCACTGGGCCACCTTACTTTTACATCATTCATTATAAAAGTAACGCCAAATAATATTACTCTGATGGGAAGTATTGACGTTAATGCTGTTTGTAGTCAAAATCGGACATTACAAACACGGCGTATTAACCTTTACGTAGGTTTAAAAGTTCAAACAGTGCTCCGGACAATGGAATTGTGGTGTCTAAGAGTAATAATAATTACCTATTCAGACGTACTAGCTTTATAACGTTTGCGATAGTCTATGGTGGAAACAAGCAATTGCAACAAAAGTTAAACAAACAAAAATATCGAGTTTGTAAACAATAAATAATTTTAATTCCCTGGATAACATACTAAAATACAAAAATGTATGTTTACGGCTACTACAAAAGTAGCTTACTATTTACAACAATCAAAAGTTGACTATATTATGATTAAGTTAATTATCGTAAATGTTTCATCGAATGAACCACTGACTTTGTGGTAAGCTGTTGGTTTTAGTACCCACCATCATCATAGTAGTAATCAGAATACCGGGGTCGTGGGTGATGATAACGGACATCCACAAAGTGTGGAGGTCCCCATTCCATTGCTTCTGCTCTTGGAAAGCTCTCATCATCTTCATCATGAACTTCAGTAGTCTCATCCTTGATACTGCCGATGAGATGCCCTGGAACTGGAAACTTCTTTTTTGGTTTGCTCACCGTGTCCTGCATTGTCTTAGATGGGTTCGCAGCACCATCCTCTAAATTCTTCTTGCCGTCTGACATATCTTCGCTCGCACCTTTATCGCCTTTCTTTCCTGGTGCTGCGTCGTCCAATTTCTTTTTGTCATCATCACTGTCGGCGCTGCTTCTTGGAATAAAAGGCATTGCAGTTCCGGCTTGTTCAACACCTTCTCTAAATGACATAGCTTGATCGTCAAGCTGTTCCCGTGCATCGTCCATTGCATCCTTCATTTGTTTTCCGAGCTCTTCGGCCGGCTTTTGGACAGAGTCCGGAAGTTGCTTTCCGGCTTCTCCTAGCTGCTTTCCCATATCGTCCATTTGTTTGCCCATGTTGTCCCCCATTTCTTTGATAGAGTCTTCCATTTGTTTCCTCATTGGATCGACCACTTTCTTGAGTGGATTTTCAAATGCTCCGGCTCTAACTTGAGGTTGGAAGTAGGGTTCTCGAGGGAAAAATCCTTGATTCGAAAAGGTGTCAAATTGGATAATATCTGGATGAGGTTGAGCAATTGGCATTGGTTGGTACAGGGGCGTACCTGATGTGTATGGGTACTGGTGGTGGTGAGGATTATGAATGTTTCCATACATGGCTTCCGGGTGGAAGCCTTGCTGATAGTAGTACTCCTCTACTGGTGAATTATGGTGGTAAATTTCCTCACTGCTGCTATCCATTCCAGGATAGTGCCTACGGCTAGCTCGGAACTGATCACCCATTCTCTGACAATCGCAAAGTGCAAAGATTGTCCACAAACCAATCACACTACATTTAAAATTGAAATACATTTTTGCAATTTGCGAATATTTTCGTTTTTTGTAAAAAATATGACTTTTTTTGTAGAACAAGAACAAAAAAATATAGAGAGGAAGTCAGGTCAGTTCCGTACTGAAAGCTTGTTCGCCCTTTTCATCTGCTTAAGTATAATGGGATTTTCCAGTTTCCATTTTTATTCTAGTGGATTTCGGGATGGAATATTCTAAAACATTTTTTTGCTGAAAAGGTTTTTATCAAATGCTCCATCAGCTAAAGTTAGAATTGTTAGTAGTCGGGTTACACACATACACGGGTATGATTTTGTTGGACAACAATTTTCAGAGAAATCTGTCGACCGTGCAAAAAGTGGCTTATACGATAATTGGTTGCTGGTGAATATGAAATTATATAGGTACCTATGTTTTAAATCTGTACTTTACATCGTATATAGTAAACCATTTCTAGTGATTCACCCACTCCTTATCTTCAGGTATTACTTTTCTGGACACCCAAATTGAGTTATATGTATACCTATTAATATAGCATTCACGGTGGATGGTTTTTCAAATGTTGACTTTTCTTGACTTTAAAAGTCTTACGTCCAATAAAACTTAAAAAATATTTAGTTTTGTGATGCAGATGAAGTTTTCTGCAGCAGATGATGCGGCTATGTATACATTGTTATTTTCTCCTACGCGGACATTAAATATGATTAATGATAAGGGAAGGGTTAACATACTGCATGAGAATATGATGGTTGTAGCCTGAAGCAAAAGACACTAAAGATAGAGAAACATCAAGTGAGCGTGGATGTAGCCAGAGATTTCGCGATTGTTTTAGTCAAGTTTATTTGAAAAAATGTTTCACGTATTTATGTAGCTGAGATTTAAATGAATAGAGAGAGAGAGATGATGATATAGATATAAAACCATTTTATTGCCAAAAGTTGACTGTATTTATAATAAAGTAGGTATACAGTAATGAAATAACAATTTCTATATTAGAGAGTACAATGTTCATTTATAAATTAGAGTACAGGATATGTTCGCTGATACTGTCTTTCCAATTCTTCTTCCAGTCTCTCAACTTCATTGCAAAGCTTTATTATTTTACGGTTCAAGTAGCCACGGAGCATCAGTTGCACCGTTCTAAAAATACAGAAAATAATAAGTTTAAAGGTTTTAAGTTCATATAAAGGTCAAAAGTAACTGCCACAAGTTACATATTTTATTATTTCCTAACCGTTTCTCAAACACTTCGTCCCGTTTATGCGCGTTGAAGTCAGGGGAGATTTTGCTAACTTGGCTTGCAACAAGGTTTTCTGTTTGCTCAAAAATATTTCCTCGGTAGTTTTCGTTTGTGTCATGTCGATTTTGAGTTTGACGCTGATAGAATCTGAGGAGCTTCCTTTTTGTACGAAGGAATATTTTCTGGTACTGTGAGGAGAGTAAGAAATGAGAAGTTGTTTAGGTGAACCAATTTCAGTTTTAAATTATTATGAAAGATGCAATGTGCAACGCAAATGCCAAGTACCTTGATGTATGTATTTTTCAGATAATCAACCAAAGCAATTCTATCCGAATGCATGGTGTCCAGGTTAATTCCTTTACGGAGAACCTCGAGTAGTTTTTTCGTTGGCTAAAATGAGCAGTGAATTATTAGTAAAAAGTCGTAATTCCCAACGAAAATTATAATTACGATTACGAAAACGACACGATCTATGCATATGGCTAACCTTGAAGCAACCAACATCATGTCGAACTTTCTTCAAATCCTTTGTAGCCATTTCTACCACAAGGAATCTCCACTCGATTTCTTTAATGTCACGATGAACACTTGCTGTTTTGGTCATTTCCTTAATCAATTTCTCCGATGCTTCCTATTGCGTAAGAACATAAAATTGAAAGAACATTATACATACCAGAACCATAACATGACCAGAACGGAAAATCATGTAAAGTGAGAAAGTTTCATCAACGTACAAATATTTTGTGGTTCAACTTCTCCACGTTTTCTATTAAAATTATGGTAGCATTGATGTGGTCGTTAAAACTCCAACAGTCAATCTCACATTGCCCCTTTCCCAGAACCATTTGAAACTCCACATTAGCAACAAAATAAGATTTCAAGTCATTTTTGTGAGAAATGACACCCAAGACAGCGGCAATTGCTGCAGTTCCTTCGGCTTCCTTCTTGTCGCATTCATTGATCGCCTCTGAAATTCTATCAATTTCAGAAACTAACGTCTTTGTTTGATACTCGCACACAAGTCGCTCCCTACGAACTCTGTTGAATTTATCCCAGTAAGATCGGGGACAGTCCTTTGGCATCAGCATTGGATCTTCCAAATCGTAAATGGCCATCACAACAATTCGACCAATCTCCCCATTTTCCCTGGCAAATAGGCGAATATTATCGGATCGCAGGGCCCTCACCATTGTGTCATACACGTCGGACTTGTTCAACCCCTTCAGACTCAGTTTTGGCTTTTTCCTGTGTAAAAAAATTGAACATTAATCCAACTGGCAACAAGGCATAATTGTTCGGGGATATTAAAGTACTTGTATAGGTAACTCACTTGTAGTTCTTGTAGAAAAATTCGAAATACTGCCCAACATCTCCCAAATCCTTCCTGAAATTCCGCTCAAAGTCCTTTTCCTGCTCTGCAACTTTTGCAATATCTTCCTCGCATGATATCTTTTTATTTTCTAATTGAGCTGCCATCGTTTGAGCGCTTTTCATGGATGCCTTGAGCTCAACTACAATTTTCCTGTACCGATAAGGTTGGGATTGAGTATCATGTAAAGAAGAATGATTTTAAAACATCTCAAATGAAAAAGAATTGTTTACCCGATTTGACGTTCTTCTTTATCCAACTCTTCCATCATTCTAAGCTGTCTGATAGCACGAAGAATTCGAGTTTCCTCCATTTGAAAATTTTGATGAAATTGGAATTTCATTATGGCCAGTTCCTGCACTCTCAAATCAATAGTGTTAATGTCCATCTGTAGTAGAAAAGGTAGAAATCGCTCATTTCAAAACATGTAATCAGCAACATCATAATAAAAATCATCATAATCATTTTTCATAAAAAAATTATTATTACCGCATTTGCTCGATACAATCTTCCGAGTTCTTCTTCAAGTTCTTTGATTAGATCAACTCTCGCCTTTTCCAGGGCTTCCACTGCTTCAGCATACTGAAGCGACTGAAGGTATTCTTCGAGGGTGAATTCTAACGGGTCCTTTTCCAACATGAACGATGGCTTGGGTATGTCATTCACAAGTATTTCTTCCCGTTTCACTTCAAGCCTGTTATCCATCATAGCGTACAGAGCCTTCTTGCGAAATTCAGCCATTCGAGTTCGCCTTCGTGCTAGATCTTCCAGGCGACGTAGTTCTTCCAGGCGCCTTTGCTCTGCCGTTAAGTATCTTTCCACTGGAATCTGCAATAGTCATGTACATTTAAAGTTATCCTTATATTCAGTGACACATGATGATAATGATGATTAATTTCACTGGAGAATATGATAATTGGTACCTCCTCTTTTGTCACGGTAAATATTTGTGAGGGGTCCTCCAGAATTTGCCATCTCTCATCAAGTATGTCCAAGTTGACCTTGAGGTAATAGTAAATCTCACGAATCCTTTCATTTCTATCTGACATTTTACGAAGATTGTATGCTTTGGAATTCCTCAGGAACTCAAACTGACGATTGAAGAATTTCTTCATTTGATAAATCTCGGACTAAAGTGGCAAAAGATAAAGCGTGAACATAATATTATTATGACAATAGGAAGGAATAGTCAGTGTAGGGTATCAGTATAGGATACAGACTACGGTATGGTAAATAGGTATATAGTTTGTTTCATTTCACCATAATTATATAGTGGTGTCTCCACAGCTCATGTCGACTGCCCAGATCGAACTGAGAATACCGATAAGGTGCAGGTCTGAACTGATACATGTCCACCAACTCTGATAAGCTACTCCCATAGAATATATTATTGATAGTGTCAAATCGCTCCTTGTACTCATCATCCATAGCTTCAAATTTTCTCTGCTCAACAATGGCAACCGCTTCATCCTCCGGGCCACTTAAATCCTCCTCTTCGTCAAAAACTACATCTGGCATCCTCTGAAACTTCATCTTCTTCTTTTGCCTTATCACCATACGCAATTTGGTCGGTTTCGATTCTGGTCGAGCGCTTCCATCAGCTTTATTGTCAAGTGCAGATTGCGTCTCCAGAAGGTTCCTTGTCCTACTTTCAGGTTCCATAAGAACTTCTATTTCTTCCCGTCTCTCGTCACCTTGAACAGTGACAACTGAGGAAGGGCCAAATACCCCCTTAGCGTGATAATATTCCTTGGATGGTTTGATGTTCATCATAAAGTCCCTGCGTGATTGTTCTCTAAGTTGACTTTCAGAAGCAGCCACTGAGGATTGGGCGGTCATTGGACGGAATGATTCTGGCGGTGGCTCATTCATTTCTTCTTCCAGTAACATTTTCTTTAATTTCTCTACAATGCCCTCTTGGTGCACGTGGGATCCAGCTTCTCGCTTGGCAGCAGCCTCCTTTCTCTTTTGCATGAATTTTGAAGCAGCTTTTGATGTGGTACTTGCCACTCCACTCAACAGTGCCACCTTAGATTTAGGCGTGTCACCTTTTCCCTTGTCCTGGGCTTCTTCTGGTAACTCGATTCCAAGTTCTTCAAAAACCTTGGCAAAAAATTCCTCGTCAGACTGTTCGGAATCACTGGCTTCGTATTCATCAAACCTTATGTTTGGGTCAATAGCCATGATGCTCCTAACGATCGTTCAATGGGACACGTTATTGCATACATACGATTGAAAATGGAAAGCGGAATCTCGTATAATTGGTTACACAGATTGAACTTACTTCATATATAACCGTTTTTTCATCGGTGGCATAAACTGCATTTCATGCTGGAGCACTCTTAGGGCGTGCACATTTGCTTCAGTAATTGAATCCTGTTCCTCTAACTCCAATCTTTGCTCCAAACGTCGCCAACTGATGGCTTCCTTTACGGAACCGCTATAAAACTCGCTTTCTTCTGGTAATGGGTAGTTGCTCACTTCCAATTTCTTTCTAAAGCCCTGCCATAACCGATAGAAATATTAATCCATTTAAATATTTTTTTATATCATGACAAAGCGTCACATCTCTGGTTTATTCTTTATTCTTCACCATTAAAGTCATCCCCTTAGTCTCATAGTGTTCCCAAACAAGATATTTCATGGCATTTATTTTGGCACGTCTCAGCTTATTTCTAACAACCATTTGGATATGTGCGATTTTTTTCATTTTATCTGATTTTTCTTTGAGGCGAGACTCACGATCATCATCAAAGTTAAATTCCTTCAACTCAACTTGATTTCCCTCTTCCCTCTGCTTATTGAAGAACATTAGATCGTCCATCTATGAAGCAATTTAGTTTCATTAACGGATTATCCATTGTTACAGCACGGATGAATGAAAATGAATGCTATTTGCCTTCCACTTTACCAGTTCTGTAAAACGCGCAAACTCCCGTCGAAGCCCTTGGGCTTTTGGAACATGCCACCGGTGCAACAATGTCTTTTCAAACTGAGCAAAAAACTCTGGTTCCGTGTATTCTTTCCGTCTAACAGCTTCAAAAGGAAAAACGCAAAATGAAATGCATGAGCTTTCGACGTATGAGGTAATGACTCATATTACTATTACTGTTCTTTGCTTTTTACCATGATGAACTGTTAGCACATCATCAACATCAAGACCTTCGTAGGGTTTTGCTTCTTTGTCCGGCTGCAGATAAATGGCCGGGTCATGGAGCACTGACATTTCCAAATTTTTTGTTGTCTCCGCCTCCATCATCAACGCTTTACTTGCTTCAGACACTTCCCCTGCTTCCCGCCTTCTTCCCCTGATGGGAGGGAGTATTGGAGGAGCTTTATCTCCGTGAGTTTTTCCGCTGCGACTACGTTTCGGTGACTTGCCTTTCTTCTTTGGCTTAGCCAAAGCCTTTGCCTCCGCCAGTGGATCCAACTGTTCATCCTGGATAATCTGCTTCAAAAGCTTCCCCTGACCCAAACGGTTTCTCGCAGTTCTCGACGCAGGTGCTTTCACTTTTGTAGCCGTTGCAGCCTCATTCACCTCCGCCAACATTTTACTCGCTTGACCCCCTTGAAACTTTTTGATTTTCTTTTTGTTCTTTGAATCAGCTTTCTTTTCCTTTCCTCTTTTCTTTTTTTTCTTTCCAAACATCATGGACAAAACTTTGGCTGCTTTCTTCAAATCACCAATACCTTTGAGTCCCTTCTTCAATCCAAATTTTGGAGTGGTCGCCTCTTCCACCGTTTCTTCTGCAGTCGTTTCCTCAGCGGCTGCTTCTTCCCCGGTTTCTTCTTGAGCCTCGTCTTGTGCTGGCGTCTCTTC
This sequence comes from Sinella curviseta, assembly GCA_004115045.4. Classification (NCBI taxonomy): domain Eukaryota; kingdom Metazoa; phylum Arthropoda; class Collembola; order Entomobryomorpha; family Entomobryidae; genus Sinella; species Sinella curviseta. Next base: position 9,726,378 of record CM023203.3, read on the forward strand.
TGGCACCTCCTCAGTCACTTCCGGCTTTGACTCTGTTTCTGCCACAGCTTCGCCTTCCGGTTTTTTGTCCTTATCTTTTCCCGACTTTTCTTTCGCCAGTTGCTTACGCCGTATCCTTTCACTTAGGATTCCCTTCAACGCAGTGCTTGTTGGCGTCGTTGCAGTTTTTATTGCAGACGAAGTAGCCGTCTTTTCGGCGCCTTCCTGTTGGAGAGATCTAATTGGCTGTATAGGCACTGGTTTAGGCTCAGGAACTACAGAGGTTTCCTGTACTTTGGACAACAGCTTTTGTACTACTGAAGACTCGCCCGTTTTCAGTTTCTTTTTAGATGAAGCACGCGAGTGTGCTGATGATTTGGAACCTCTCCTGGATCTGGATGGACGCTTAGGGGCGTCAATTAGGGAAACATGTTGATCTGGTTTTGCTTCTGTAACACTTTTCGTTGCGGGCGCTGTGGTAGGTGCCATCAATACATCGGTTGGGATTTGCTCCGAAATCTTCGAATCCGTGTGTGGATCAACTTTCCCCATTTCCAGGACTGTAGCTTCTGTAATGTCGTCGTGAAGAGTGTCATCCTTTCCTGGCTCTGATCCTGTCGACTTTGAGTCTGTGGAGGCCTCTTTAGTAGACATGCCAGTTGGGAAAGATGCCTTAGATTCCTCCTCTTGCTTTACAGGGTCTTCCGCTGATTTTCTGGTATCTTTAGCCTCACCAGTCCTTTCCTTTTCACCGGCGACAACTTCCGTATGCTCTGTTGGCTTTTCATCTTGTACAGACAGGGATTGCTCAGCACCATCAGTTTCCGTTGGAGGTGCTGTGGTTGAAATTGAAGTGTCTCCCTCTGTCACATCTCCGCCTGTTGTTACCGCGCTGGTCGTTGAAAACGCATCCGACTTTTTTGGACCAGCAGTTCCTGTCGTCAGCTCAGATTTTGTAGATTTCTCATCGCTCCCTTTCTCCGTTTGTTCTTTCAATGACGCATTATCGGCTCTTGTGGTTTCGTCACCACTTGTATAGCCATCTCGAGCATCTGTCGTGGATATCGTTACTTGTTTCTTGCTTTTATCCTTATCTGAACCTGATTCGGATTTTCCAGTATCCTCTGTCGGCGGTACAGCTATATGTTCTTCTTCTGGTTGTACATCCGGTTTGTGATGTTTCTTTCTTGTCACGGTACCCTTAAATGATCTTCTGGGTCCATATTTGAATTTTTCGCCAACCGTCTCAGCCTTAGGAATGTCAGTTGTTGGTGGGGCGTCTTCGTCCTCGTCGGATTCCTCGCCAGGCAAATAAAAATTAACTGGGTCTTGTTGATCAATTTTTACCTTAATGTCTGCGATTCTATCCATGAACTCGTCTCCGGCCTTATAGAATTCTTGGTCAATTAGGTAGGTTCCAACTTGGTAATCAATTAGCTTAGGGCGGTCGTATCCCAATGTTTGCCAATCTGGCTCTTTTGGCTTGGCGCTATATTAAAGTGATTTTAAAAGATTTTAAATGAAATTCATGTCACTTCCATAAACTGTTAAAGAAATAAATCTCTTACAAAAATCGAACACGACAAAATGTTCCATCATGACCCAGCGCTATGACTTGGGAACCATCCAAACTGACGATGCCTTCTTTTATACCCCGATCACTGTAACAGTGAGTTTGGGCCCTTCCCAGTGTACTCAAAACCATAGGAAGTTGTGTCCTCTTTTTGGGAATAACCGGGGCATCATGAACCTGAATATAACCGTCCTCAAAAAACGTGTACACTTTGGTGCCTTGGAAGAACATGAAGGTTACGTCGTTTTTAAGGCGGTGTTCCACCATATATTCTGGCTCTTGTAGATTAAGCCATTGGTTCTATTAAAATTGAGGACTTATAATTATTAGAAACTAGAAATTGTGTACAACTATCGTAGTTTTGTCCTTTTGTCTGTGCCTGGTTTTCTTACATCGTCACAAAACGGTACAACGCCAAACCCTTTCTTTATTGGGTAAAACGCGTACAAGTACTTCTTCATTGGACTCATGGACATTGCTGTCACTGGCTGGTCAACAATTTGAGATGCAATCACCATTAGGCGATCATTACGAAGACTGAAGTTGATGATGAACGCCACAACGCCCTCATCAGAAGAACTCTTGCCGCTCATGTAAACTTGGAAGCGATTATCATCCTTTCCACAGCCTGGAACAGTTATGTATGATATGTTAGCCTGAAATGTAAAATCGTCTTTGCTTATCTTTTAGGGATAATCTACAGAAAGTTTAAAAGAATAAGTAATAGGTAACATGAACAAACCGGCAATTTGGCAGTGTCGATAAAATCAAAGGACATGAATGGATATCCGTACTGAACAAAAATGCGATTGTTCACAGTATCCGCCGATATCATGTATCGCCCTTGCGATACGAATCCGAATCTTGTTATTTCTGGAGTTTATAGGCAATTAAAGTACATTTTGGAGTAATAAGCGAATAATTTAGCGAAAGAGCATTTTTTCGAAATCCGAATTGTTTCTACCTGAATTAGGCTCTCTTGTTAAAAATCTGCGGTTGATCAGTTTTGGAGTTTTCAAATTTCTAACATCCAAAACGTTCATGCAACCGTAAGTTGTTCCACAAAACAAAAAGGGAAGGCTGGGGTGACTTGCGACACCTACAACCTTGAAGGGTAACTTCCATTTCGCTATCTAACGAATTAATTAGTGATCATATTTAATAGTCAATATTCATATCCACAGTTTTTATAGTTTTACTATGTATTTGGGATCGAGGTAAAAACAGTTTATCTGTTTACCGGTTCTCCTGTGTCACATTCCAGCACGACAACTTTCCCAAACTTTGTAACAATAGCCATGTAGTCAGACTGAGGCTCGATAAAACAACAGCTCAAAATATGAGCAAACATTAAATCAGGAATGGCAAAAGCATCACGGAGCAAACCTTGCGAAACGCCCTCAACCACTCCTTTCTGTCCACAAATACATAAATTATTGTCCAGGAAAAGGGATAAAACGGTACAAAGTTTTACTACATTTAATTGACATACACTCTCGGTAACAGCAAAAAATGAGTCTGGATTCTCTGCAAAATGAATGTAGCGAATCACGTTGGAAGACAACTTATATGCTGTCTGGACTTCCAGAATCCCACCAAGTCTAATTTCTCCATAATACTGAAATTGGTTGGTTAGTGAAATGTTATGTTACGCTCCAGTCAATACGCTTACGCTTTTTAAATTATCATCATTTTATTTTACCAAAAACCACCCATCCTTTGTTATTGCAGCAATTCCGTCTGAATACGGCACTATTTGCGTTACGTCTGTACCCAAAAATGTTTCAGTGAGCGAGCACATCCACTTTAGAACCTTTTCCTCGGGAATGTACTATGCAAGTAAGCAAGTTTTGAACATTCATTAATGGAAAAACGTGCTTCTAATTTAATGAAAGAGTCATAATTTGTAGTTTTCCCGTACCTGGTGAATTCCACATTGCTCGTCGAGTACAAAAAATTCTCCAGTGACTGTCCAACAAGCAGAGACGATATTCGTTGCAAATGGTTTCCCCATTTGTGGGTCAGCATGATCAAATTGAACTTTTCTCTTGGGCAAATTTACTGTAGTTCTGATGACATCTGTCCTAGTTATCGATGGCATTTCATATACGTAGAGGTGATCCTTTCCATATTCCATCCAATAGCACGGGTTAGCAGGACTGGCAAAATGACAATGATATTCAAAAATTAAGTTCAGCGGAAGACAATTAAACACGACATATTTGTGATATTTCATGTTCAACTACTGACTTGATTAACAATCGTGAATATAAATTTGGTGCCGTAGGCAAACTTGTCATGAGTTCTTCATTGGTGCTCCACTTGAACAGAACAACGTTAAATGTTGGGAAGCCAGTTAGAACAACGAAAAGCTCCTTTGTTATAAACTGCATCGATCTTATATCCCAGGAATGGACACCTGTCAGGAGTATGTACATGGGAGCTGGTTACTCTCTTTTGATTAAATGGAAGTTATATGTATGCTCATGGCAGATTAAATTTTGTTATTAACGTTTCAATGAATGTATGTATTCGGGTTTTAATTCTCCACGCTCAGTTTTATTAATCTGAAAGATAAAGATTCTGGGTCGAGCTCGCTTTTCAGCCAAAGCGTAAACGTCCTTGAACTGGCTACCAACGACAGAAGACACCCCATCAACGCCATGATTAAACGCTTTAACAACCCTAGCTTTATAAGATAGTCCATTTTCAGCTTTCTCCAACCGGATGTACTTCATCATGCATCCAGCAATCAGAATCCAAAAATCATCCTTGAGAGCCGTCAGCAAGTGATCTGGCCTGGCTAATCCCCGGAACCATACGTCACCCAATGGTCCTCTAAAAAGTAACAATTTGTTTGCTTGTTGAAATATATTTTTTAGAGAGTTTGGCATATAAATGTGTGTCATGTGACAGTTACCCATGATTTGGGGGAAGATTACTCAAATCCATTTTCAGGTAATTTGTGTATATGTCATTCAAAGTTTTTAATTATAACAGTAAATACAGTCGAGTGTAATGAAATCTGTGTGTTCATTGTTCAAACAAATTGGGATCAAAGAACTCAGTTTACTCAGTATAAGTAACATTTCATACCACTGGTATGAGTGATTCCTACCGGATTTCATTGTTTAAAATTAACTTTGAAAGTAACCACGGAACTCTTTTTGACTATATACATAGGTGAATGTGATTATGATTAGGCTGTCTAAGTGAGCCTGAGCCCGAGCCAGTACATCCCAATTACCAATACATACATACCTAGACCTACTGTCAATTCAAGTTTGATCGAATTGTCACTTTCTGGCAGCTGGGAACAAAGAGATTCAACGAGCGCGTCTCATGCTCTAGTCCCGTTCCCTTCGTCACACATCACATCGTTATCCTTCATCCAACCATTAACTGATTTTTTTTACCCAGAAATGCTACTTGATTATGTAATAGTAAATACGCAATGAAAGTGCGTAGTTTAGCCACAAAAACACGTCATGTATGTAGAATAACACGGAAGTTTATAATAAATTGGGATATACGTAGGATGCTAAATGGTATTTAACATCCTTCCGTTTTTTTGGTGCAAAAACAAAGAAGATTACGTTTTTGGAAAGATGTCTACATCAAAAAAGTTCTATTTATGAAATAAAAGAAGAATAGTAATATTAGTAATTATAGTCAAGATATATACATACATATATATAATCGGCTACGGTTCCTTCATCTTGATGCAAAAAAATAAGTTGGAAGCAAGCCTAAAGAAATCATATATGCCAAATCGCTTCATCGTTTTTAGGTTTAAATTTGTTGCCAACAATTTGCTAAATAGTAACATTATTGCTGGTTATGTAAATCATTGTTTGATAAGTTAAATACAAAAAATGCAACGTTTTACAAGTGCTTACTACAGCGTTTTCTTGTAGGAAGTTGTGCTTTTGACTATTATATGTCGGTGGCTTTGCAAAAAAATATTATAGCGTTAAATGATAGTTCCTGTACAATATGGAACATTTAAAATATATAATTAGACTTGAGCAGAAGGCACAAAAAACGAGATCGGCAAAAAAGTGTAAAAACTGTTATTAATCTTTATATTAACAAACTATTTAAAATAAATTAGTTTTCTGTGTCAAAGCTGTCAATAGTAGTTATTTTCTTCACAACTTCCTATAATACCTGCTCATCGAAGTACGGAAATGCGCTTATTTTAGCAGAAACAAAAAAACAACAACAAAAAATACAAATAAACTCTTGCTTGGAAGTTTCCGCCTCCCCTTTTAAATGCAACCAAAAGCATGCGAAGTTTTTTATTTAAATAAGGCATAAGATGCATCCAAAAATTCTTTAAGAAATTATACGTTGTTTTTAACAGGATGTTTTAGTAATTATACAGTTCACTAATGAAAGTTTTCAACGCGTTGTTTCATAGCCCGAACTTTAAAAATCATCATGGCTAATTACAATGATTTTCTAGCTTATAGTGTTAACAAGCCTTCCTCAAACACGTACCACGAAAATGAAAACTGATACATGTTGCAATTGATTAAAACAAATATTTCTAAACTAATAATATACATAATCAATTGAATTCGACACACATATCCATTTTATATTAACTACCTACATAAAATCAGTTTAGTGAGAAACGCATTGTGTGATAAAAATTGACACGAGCAAAGCAATAAAGTCTCACAAAACACTCTTGTTTACCTGCATAGATCAAAAGACTAAAAATGCGACCTGTTAAACTTGTTAATGAGATAAAAAAATAGAAAACAGAAATACTCGTTACATGAAACTAGCAAACAATATTTCTATTTTATGTGCAATTTTATATTATGTAAGCTATATCAATAAAAAAGTAAGTAGTTTTACTAATTTTCTGCGTGGTTGCATTCACTGTTAACTGCTTTATTGATTTTTCTGTACCATTGACCATTAGGAATCGTTAAATTAAACGAACTAAACTTAATTGCACTACGTTTCATGATTCTGACTATCTTAAAAAGTCTGCAGTGTGCCTCTGATGGGCATAAAGGCATATTGGTATAATTACACATTCGCAACTCTACTTGTTTGAATCGCGTAGTATCTTCAAGGACTCCATCACGTACACGTCAGATCATATCTTGTGTCTTTGCTACTAAACTAAATCACGGTTGAATTTAAGTAGATTTTCAAAACTCTGCCGTCGTTTCAAGTTCGTGGTTTTGTGATGAAGTGTGGTTTGGTATCCTTTTCAATTTGAAGAAAAATCATTCATTTGTTTCCTTTTCCTCATTAAATATTAAGTTAAGCCAAGGTAAATGCAAAATCGCTCATTGTTCAACACAGTCAACGTTCATCCCTTAGCTTATTTAATTTACGCAATATTAATTTAAGTCTTGAATAATTCTGAGTTGCACTTACAACAATTATAATGGTGTAGGTAAATCAGTTAAAATCTGGTGTTAAAATGTACATTTCAAAGGTGAAGGTAATATACAGTGATATGATCGCGCGGTTGGATCTCCACACATGACAGAGCAGATTAATCACTGCGCTCTGCTGACTTATATACTATATACCTACTAACTGCAATTTACCACTGGCGTGTTATATACTGATCAATATTTAGGTGTAGCCTATGAATTTCTCTTTCAAAATCAACAAGCTAAAAAAAGTTATGCAATGTACTGAACTCGTGCGTGCTCCTCTGTCTTAAGTCCTCTGATAGTTAATGCTGGCGTTGTCAGAAAAATGTGGTGCTAATAAAACAATGAACAACATGTGCGGTTATCGAAAGTACATTATATCATTTTGTTGATTATGATTACATGAGTACTTTGCTCGTGTTCATGATTAGTGTTGCGTTTGAGTTAGTTAATGTGTGCATTCACTGCGCTCATGAACTATCTTTTTGATTCCATCAACAAAAATGCAGAAATAGGAAGTTTGGTTTTTATTGCCTATTTTATGTTGGAGTTCCTTCATAAAATCTTCTACTGGGTGGCAATTTTGCTGGTGAAATCTGTGTGACAAGACGGTGTGTTAGTGAAACGGTAAAACACCACGCTCAAAATGGACACAATCGTGATTAAATTAGGAGTGGGCCTTGGCCTGCAAAACTTCATTGGATGGTTTGCCCCAATCTATCTTGGTATGGAAAACGGTTACAATTTCAATATGTTTCATGAGGAAGCGGCCAGCATTCAAATGTTTTACCTACTACATTGAATTTGTTTCTAATGTCCAACAACGCAGGTGTCATGAATATAGTGCCAATGCTTCTAGCGCTTTTCTTTTATACGGATAAAAGTACAGAGTACAATAATTTTATATTGGGGAAGGATGCGAACAAACCCCCGGACCTGAATTATGATTTTATCGTCGGTAAGAATGGGACGAGTTAAATTTTTCACTTCCTGTATAGGTGAGTGCGATATACTGGAGCTAATTTGTATTTGTTATACTTCTGTTTACGGTAAACCAGTTGGAGCAGGAAGTGCAGGTTCAATAGTTGCCAATCGATTGTCGAAACATTTTAATGTGCTTCTTTTGGAGAGAGGTGGAGAGCCAAACCCTTTAACTGTGGTACCGGGAATGGAGAGTTCCATGCTAAGCCGCCCAGAAGTGGATTACAGATATATGACGGTTCCGCAAAACTCCTCTTGCCTGTCGTGCAATAATCGTGTATGTTAACAAACTGATGTTCAGCATAACCAATCAGTTTAAGTCGGAATAATATTTGAAACCATTATGTAGCATTTTATTAGTAAAGGGGTACATTTTTCAATTTCCAGCAAAGTCTGTGGAACTCTGGATTTGGTCTCGGTGGAAGCGGTATTTTGAATGCTATGGTATACGTCAGGGGTCATCCTTTTGATTATGATCTGTGGTCTTACTTTACTAACGATGAAAGGTGGAAGTTCAAAAATCTAGTTCCCTATTTTCGTCGCACGGAAGGATATTGTGATAATTGTGAAAACACGAAAGGAATAAGACCTTCTGTCAATCGTAAGCTATTATCATGGAAAGATGTTTTTAGGAAATTTTAAATGGTTGCTTTATTTTAGAAAAGTAGTGTATACGGTTATATAAAAGTTTTTTATAGTGTTTAATAATAATTTGTTCCTGTTGCATTTATGGTCACAGCAAAATTTCATAGCTCAGACGGGGAAATGCCTGTTCGACCACCTCCGATTTCACCACTGGTACCTGAATTTCTGGAAGCTCTTGAATGGGCCGCAGTTCCCAAAGGAGATGTGAATGCACCTTATTTCAAATGTAAAGAAAATACATGATTCGAAACTTACCTAATGATATTAGACAGAATAGGACTGAATCTAAAAAATCATTTTTTTACTGTTCCATTTTCAATGAAGCTGTTGCGGATGTAACATCATACAATCAAAAAATGGGGAGACGAGTGACTTCATATAATGCCTTTATTGACACGATTATCGCAAATAGATCCAGCCTTCGGGTAGTTAAATACGCACGAGTCATTCGGGTAATTATAATAAACCCTTGCCATCTCTTTACATTTTCCTAGAGAGTGGAGATTAAAGAATAAATCTATATAATATACATGCATACAATAATTCCGTTTCAAAGGTCTTGTTTGAGCCAGGTACCAATCAAGCGACGGGAGTAAAATATGAGCGATTTGGTAAAATAGAAGTGGCTAAGGCAAATAAAGAAGTTATTCTATGTGCTGGAGCCATTGGAACCCCAAAAATCTTGCTGTTATCTGGAATAGGACCCGAGCAAGAATTAAATGAACTGAAGGTACTGTAGCAAATAAGAACATTGGGGCAATGTGGTGCATGTATTAAACATTTGACATGATCCTATGTATTTTAGATTCCTGTAAGGGCAAATCTGCCTGTTGGAAGAAATCTTCAGGTAACCAGCAATTTTAATGATAATGTGATAGTTGTAATGAAATACATTCTAATAAATTTCAATATCATAACAGGATCATGTCGGGACTTTCGTCGGCCCATTTATTATAGACAAGCCGGTTTCCATTCTCCCAGAGCGCGACTTAAATGAAGAAGCTGCGTACGAATTTTTACAAAATGGAACTGGTCCATTTACTCTCACTTTTGCTCGTGGTATTACCATTTGGACAAGTACAAGAGCTCTTAGCTCTGGAGAAGGAGAATGGCCCGATATCCAAGTGGGAATGGCATCCAACGGCATTAGCCAAAATATGGACCAAGTTTTCTCCGAGCTTTACAATATGAGACCGGAAATTATGAGGGAATTCTTTGATCCGGTGAAGGGGAAAGATGCGTTCTCTTTAATTGTAGACTATGCACGTCCACGATCCCGAGGAGTTCTTCGACTAAAGTCCTCTAATTACATTGATGAGCCGCTAATAGACCCACGATATTATGAAGACGAAGAGCAGGAGGACATTAAAGTGACAGTTGAAGCCATTCAGAGAGCACTCTACATAGCCGAAACTGCTCCCAGTTTTAAACGTCTTGGTGCGACATTGAGTCCAGTTCCATTTCCAACATGCAAACATACACTGTTTCGTTCTTCAGAATACTGGGAGTGCGTTGCACGGCAGTACTCCCTGACGCTTCACCATTTTTGTGGTACAGCGTCAATGGGACCAATTGACTCTCCACACGCCGTAGTCGACTCGGAGTTGAGGGTCATTGGAACCAAGCGACTACGTGTGATTGACGCAAGTATAATGCCATTCATTGTTACGACAAACACCAACGCTGCCACTATGATGATTGCAGAAAGAGGATCAGATTTTGCAATCAAGTCTTGGCTAATTGAGTATCTTCCGGAAAATGAGCCAAATAGTTAGGCGTAATTATATTTTATTACAAATTGTTGTACGTATATTATGTTAAATATTTTTATAAGCTGGATGTCTCTCTAATAAGAAAGATCAGTCATGTTTTTTCTAGTCGAATGTAATTTTTATGTATGTATAATAGGCGTATTATGCAGGTACATTGTGTTTTACCCAGGACGCATGTTATGAACACGTCATGCAAAATGACCAAATAAATGAACACAATTAACACCTTATCTACCCGTTTCCCTCAACATTACTCATTTATTCATTCGCTATTCATGTGCGTAATTGTATATATAGGAATCAATTAAAATTTGATAATTTAAAACTGAAGCAAACGTAAAGTGAACAATGAACCATAATATTTCATAATGCGATAAAAGAGGACGGATAAAGATGCCAGATGGTAGGCCGAAAGAGGTGAGGATGAAATCTTTTCAAAATGAGAAAATGGAAACCAAGGATTCATAGATTTCAAATTGAAAGGCCCAGGAATCGAAAGGGCGTATTCAGCGCTCGGCCCACCAAATTTATATAGCCAAATGCCAAATCGACCTTTGACGTTAAACGTTCTGTAACGAATTAATGCAAGTGAATGGAAGCGCGTTTTTCATTGCTCATTAACGTGAATACGAATTTTCAATATGTCAGATGCAACTCTACATTCAGATGACCGTGAACTTGGCTCCATAAACGACTGCTTTCCCAATGAAGTAACAACCGACACAGTTCATATTTATTTCTATTTACAAGACATGATTAAACTCATACACGCACCTAAAATATTTTCTATTCATAAATTCATTACAACTTTACCCTAACATCCTTTTAGATTCTTGAAGAGATTCTTAACAAACTTTCCACCAAATCCGACCTGAGCAATGCGAAACTGGTGTGTCGCCGATGGAGGTTCATTGTTGACGAGATGGTCGGACATGATATTACTGTAACCAATTACAGTGACGTGATTCGACATCTATCCTGCGAAGATGGAAAATTCACATTGCCTAAACCAGTGAAGAATGTTTCATCACTGAATGATTACCAAAAAATTGCAATAAGAGATTTGACAATTGGCATTCCAGGAATGCTCATCAGCGATTCATTAACGCCAATGATAGAACGCATTTCCAACGACCTGTCCCCCTTCCCACCTGCAGCCTATCCTCACGTGCTAAAAAGTCTGTCCTGCCACGAACCACTCCCCACGAATATATTTTCCGCGTTATCCCCTCTGGCAAATTTGCAGCATTTGAATATAAGTCTATTCTCCTTGGCCAACTTAAAGTGTGGAAACAGCTTTCGAAATGCATGTACATTTCGATGTTTGACAACTTTGGTCATTTCGGATTCGCCAACTTATCCAGAGTTCAATAGTGCTAAGGCCATATCACCACTTAACAGTTTATTGATGCAAGTGAAAGCACCTAGGTTATCAATTTTGGATATAACTTACCCCATCCTGAGTCTATTGGACATTGAAGGGGACAGTACTAGAATGGTCATCAATTTAATCAAGAGGTCATCTTTTATCAAAAAGCTTTCCATAACCGTGTGCAGTCCAAATCAGAACTTTTCCCCACCTTCAAAGGGATTTCAGTACCCGATCAGTCTGCTGGAAGAGATGGAAGATTTAGGAAAACGGTTTACGCTAGAATCTGTGGAACTCAAGGATAACCATTTACATAGTCTTCGACCATCAGTTCAGACCAAGGCATGGATCGTATTTATCAAGCAGCAGACCAGCCTGCAGTCCTTAAAATTTTACTTGAAATCATCAATAGAGTTCGCAGAAGATGTGGTTTTCGTCCTGCAGAAAAATGCGACCACGCTCCTGAATTTAGACTTGTCCTGCTTCCCCTGCGAAATCAGTGACACTGGCGATGTCTACTTTGTTCCCATTGATTGTCGCATGATAACAGATTGTGCTTTTCTTAGAACGCTCAAGTTGTCGGATAAGACTGTAAATATGGCTTATCTGCCAAATTCTCTGAGTTATGTTTATGTAGACGCTATGCTGACGAATGTAGATGCACACAATTTGATTATGTCGGAAAATTTAAATTTAAAACGAGTGGACTTGAAAGACACGAGAGGTGGAGCTCCCAAAGGATTTGGATATGGGGTGCCGCTTGAAACTCTACGCCAGTTTGTGAAGAGAAGAAGTGTTGAGAGACTCATCGTTTATGCAGGCAGCACTGACGACAAGTTTCCAGCCGAAGGGATTCCAAATGAGGACGCGGATAACCCGAAACTGTTACGAAAATGTAAGGCAACCAGTGCAGTAAGTGATGCAACACAGGAGAGTTTGATTGAAAATCAAGTGAGAATCGACTGGAAATTAAACTCTCGAGGATTTTATGAAAATAATAAATACGATGCTTATATGGGTGATAAAGATCATCGTAAGAGCAAAACGCAGGAACCTCACCACGCCCTGTATAAATGTAATACTCTGTTTTCAAGCTTCCATTAGATTTAAACAAATGTAAAATATTAATTGTTAATTTAATGGTGCCAGATTTGTATGATTATGATAGCCAAGCTCTATTTTAAAATTGAAAATACATTACGATTAATTAAAAACATTTCCTAAACTTAACACGACAGGTATTTTATTCGGTTTATACTGCGCAAAACTCAGTCTACTGTTTTAATGCTAATAATTGTTCTTGGTGCACCATACAAAGATACTACTTAAAGAAAATTAATCAGTTGAAGCAAACCATTGGGGCACTATGAGAAAAACATTTCCAAGAACTGGAACCCATTTCACACCTTCCTTACTTCTATTGATACCTTTCATAATCCAAGCAAGATAAAGATCTCCCCAAATCGTTTTCTCCTAGTTGAACTTTATGTCAGTCTGAAGTAACACCTTGATCTGATGTGGCTTAAATTACATCGTATGGCTTTCTGTGCACAGGGCCAGGTCTACGGAATAAAAAAGTAGTTTATCATGATCGTATAATAACACCTTACTTACAGCTAATAAAAAACACAATCCTCAAACTTTAAAACCTAAAGAGTCAGGTAAAAAGCATAAACCAGATCTTTGTTCGGTGCATGTAAAGAGTATATTACATGGAAAGAATTACAGGCAAGTCAAGAATGTTGAATTCCCATTCCCACTAGTACATAATTTTGTGACCTTGTGCGTGTGTAAGCTACATTATATTTTCACTTTCCACCACGTGAGTACAGAGTACAGAATACAGACTATGGAAAGGATATCTGAGAATAATAAGAGCTCTCATACTTCAACTTCATAAAAAACATCAGAGGTCGGATATCTGGATATCTGCTGGAAGCTGGAGTTTCAATATTATTTATCCAATCCCAATCGTATCAGGTTTGTTACTCTGTTAAATTTTGTTGCTAGCTCTTATAATTTGTTGACAAGTATTGAAGTATTGTGTGGTGGAGCTAGAGTTAGTTAGATGATAACTTTTCACTCCTTGTGTGGAGTTGAGATTCTGGAAAGAGTTAATTATTCCCTGCATACAGTTCCAAGTCCATGCGCTTTGCGTTGTATGATGTAATTTGTTTTTTTACTGTAAACGATTGTCATTGTGTATTTGCATTAAAATAACCAATCAGAGAATTATAACGACAGATAAGAAGAGTACTTTGCTGGTATCTTGTACGTGTCCGTCCGTAGCGTATATATAAATCATACACACAGCACACATAAACGTGTATGGATATTAAATATATCGGCAACTGAAGAATTAATGCAGACTAGTTGACAGGTAGTCCATAGTGTTGATAACTTAAAGCCAATTTAAGACAGTGTGTTTGCTGGAATCAGTCAAGTGCCAACTGAAAACCTTAAAGCACAAATAATTGTGAGCCGGGTTTAAGTGAGTAGGACGGTTATTTAGTTATAGCGGCCTATATTTTATGAGAAGGCAATGTACCAAAATTTATGATTACTAGCGGAACGTAACGATTTTTAATTTCTCGAAATTTTTATTTTGCAGAATAAGCTACGCTCAACGCTAGAACCACCACCATGGCCAGTGTCTTAAGAAATTTGTCACCGCTTCATGGAAGCATTTTCAAAAACTTGACGAATCCTGCGTTAACCCAACGATTTTTCTCTGTCGGTAAGTTAAAGTGATTCATAAAAAGGTCAATTTTGCCGATGCACATACCAATTTGATATATAGCTTATCTTTCGTTTTGTATTTTTAACAGGAAGCATACAGTTACAGCGTGAGTATGTTCTCACCGAGAAGACGGGCAGTAAAAAGAATATTGGGCTGATTACTTTAAACAGACCAAAAGCCCTCAACGCCTTGTGTGATGGCTTGATGAGAGACCTCAGTGATGCTGTGGAGGAATTTGAAAAGGATAATGATATTGCAACGCTGATTATCACTGGTCAAGGGAAAGCTTTCGCAGCAGGTATGGCATTATGCAGTTAGATACTGTGAATGGGGTTCGTACGTGCGATTCCTATAGGGCCCATGATTTGATTGTACGGGAGACTAAAGGTATGATAAATATGTCGGATTTTTTGCAGGTGCTGATATTAAGGAAATGCAAAACTTATCGTTTGCCGAAGTAGTTAAAGGAGGCTTCCTCAGCCATTGGAGCCGCGTGTCACAATGTAGAAAACCCGTCATCGCTGCTGTAAATGGTTATGCGGTATGATAATATATTTTTGTATACAAAATGTAAAAGTCAAAGTCAATCATGCCAAAAATTACTTAAAAATATTATATGCTATTTGTTCTTTATAAAGTTGGGAGGGGGTTGCGAGCTTATGATGATGTGTGATATTGCGTACGCTTCGGAAAATGCAAAATTCGGACAGCCCGAAATTCTTATCGGTACGATTCCTGGTGCTGGTGGTACTCAAAGAATATTGAAAGTGGCTGGAAAATCCAGAGCTATGGAAATCTGCTTGAGTGGAAACCAATTTTCTGCTGCCGAAGCCGAAAAAATGGGACTGGTTAGTAAAGTTGTTGCTCCAGATCAGCTCTTGCCGGAGACAGTTAAACTTGCAGAAAAAATCGGCAGTAATTCCAAGTTGGTGGTTGCTCTTTGTAAAGAAGCCGTTAATCGAGGTATAGAATATGAAACATTTCCTTTTCATTAATCGAATCAACCTCAATGACCAGTACTTTAATCATTGCAACACTTGTTTAAAAAAATTAGCATTGGAGACGACCCTTCAAGAAGGTCTAAACTACGAGCGCCGGGTCTTCCATTCTACGTTTGCATCAGAAGATCGCCAGGAGGGCATGCGTGCATTTATCGAGAAGCGACCTCCAAATTTTCAAGACAAGTAACTAAACTTTGGTTGGATTGCCAGAGAAAAAGTATAACATAATTGAAATCAGACTGTCTACTTTATCCTTTCAAATCATATAATCATATGTATACTTTAAGTATGTGCTATGCGAATGCGACATGACATTATTCAAAAAGAAATCTATTTTGTAGAGGATTAAATAAAAACACAAGTATCGATTGTTTTTCTTGGAGAATATCTTGGAGTTTTTAATGTTTCTTATCAACATCATCAGTCATGTACATCATGTGGGAACGATATAAGGATTCGACTAAAATTACGCTGAATACGTAACTCGCTGATTTCGATTACCACAAGTACAATCGAATCGTGGTTTGCTGATTCTTTCTGTTTGACGTTTACATTCTTTGCTGTGCATATACATACATATATATACTATATATACCATAAATATAGCACACATTATTATTACACTTTAGTTGTTACAATTTTTTTCTCCTTGTCACGACGAAGTCTTTGGGGAAAGGTTGGCTAAAAATACGGGTATTAAACAGAGTTTCTTCTGAGAATGCTGATCGCTGATTGATAATAATATTAATATGTTGACACAGTTGATTACATACTCATCGACCTCTTCTCCTTTTGAGTAGTGCATAAGAGCACACATTATTTCCGAAAATACGTTTCTAATGTTGTTCCAGTAGTAATAAGAATACAATTTCTATACCCTATGCAGTCGGGTTACAATTCAAAATACAATGAGATAAAATGCTAAATAAAAACATAAAATATATAAATCTTATATATTATTAGAATAGGATTTTAGACAGTGAAAACGAATTATCGACTATAATATGTTTTGTAGAATCAACATAACAATATTTTTTATTATATAAAATAACGTAAAATGTTTAGGAAGTAGTCTTATATGTTCTCTTTCCTCAAATTTGACACATTTCAGCAAATACATGTACAAAATCATTAAATTCGTAAATGATGAATCTGCAACTAAGTCATTTGAACAACAGATAAACCATGAAAATGTACCTCTGAAAGATCTTTATCCACTCCAGAATATAAATACATATAATTCGTAGGGGAGGGTCATTGCAATCCTATGTAGACATTTGTTTTTTTAGAAGCGTAGCGCAATAAAAGTAGTGCGAAATTTTAAGCAGTGTAATTAACTTGCGTTGCTGCTCAATATTCTCAAATACGTTCTACCATCAAAATTAACACCTATTATCCCCTCCGCGCTGACAAATAACATAGAAAGGTATACGCATGTACGATGTAAACGTTTATCGTTGCATTGATTTATATTCACAATTAGTTATGTTGAATATCCGTTTTTAACGCTACAGCTAATCATAATTGTACAATAACGATAATCATAGTACATTAAGTAATATATCTACACACAAAATTTAGTTCATTCACTACAATCACAAAAAACTAAATTACCCATATATTCAATTTATTAATTCAAGTAATTCCAATATTTAAGCATTTTGACTATTATTTTATTTAACAGATTATAATATAATATATGCAACTGTGCTACATGCGTTTTATATGCCATATGTTTCTTTTACTGATTTTGGAAAAATGCTCGAGTGCTTGGTCGTTCTCATTTCTGATGAAGTGTGCACAAATAAAAGTTTATTGACTAAGGTATCTACAATTTTTACCATTACCGAATTTTTCAATAAATACTGAATATTCAAACAGAAAGCTAATTCCATTGCGGTTTTGACACGCTAAACGAAGCCAGTGCTCACCAAGTGTTTTTAGTCGATCTAAATTTCTTGACAACGATGATGGGTCAAGTTATTATTTCTTCGCCCATGTCTTAGGGGAAAATAAGGACAATTGATGTAATTAATGGATTATCTAGATATTATACATTTGAATTCCATTGCGTTTAATTCGTTTTAGAAACTAACAGTATTCCGATCTTAGTTTGTTTTCAAAAGCTGATAGTAGCTCGATTAGCGAATGGATGGAAAATTTAAATACCTAAAGGGACAACGTCCCAAAGTGTGCAATTCGTCGTAGGTAGTAAAGAAGATGGAAGTGAAACAACACAAAAGTTGCACCGCTTTTGCGATTTGACAGTAAGTACCTAAATAACTTTTCGAAATACCTAACACATTACTTACGGATTTTTAAAACCACTTGGGTGTATGTACATTACCAAAAATCTGTTATCCGGAAAGGTCATTAGCGCATAATGTAATATGCTTTCCTTTCGAACATTAAAAATGTTAAAATTTACATTATTATACTTAAATGCACGTAACCGGAACTTATACACTTTTTAAGATTTATGTACTGGTTTCCTTTCCAGCTTACACAGATGTAGGCTCTAGGCTAACGAATGCATTTTCCTACTGTGACCGTTTCGATTTCATGAAAATGTGCTATATAAAAATTTACTCGAGAATTTCGAATGCAAAAACACGATCGCAAATTGCAACACTTTCGGATGAGATGTAACATTGTGTGCAAAATGTAAAGTAGCAAATATTTTCTCTGATCGGTACTAGAAAAGCCAGTATTTTAAGCTTCACAGCACAGTTTTATTTGGCATAGCATAGGTATACGAGTTACGAAATTATAGTAAATAGTCATCCCGCTTTTTAAAAAAAATCCTCACTACTTGCAGCCACAACATCATTTTATCTATGTAGTTAGCAAAAGAAAAAAAATCTAAATACCTAGTTTATTTTTAACTTACATCACATCTATCTATACTTAATTCACCCAATTGTAATACTTATAAAAATTACATAATGGGAAGATCAAGAGAAAAACAAATCAGTACTATTTGCTTCGTTTTGCATGTACACAATGTACAAACGTCGACGTTAGAATTTTATCATAACGTGTTTCAATGTACATTAACAATTTCAAATGACTTAAGTATGAAGTTTATACTACTAATCGGATTATAGTATAGCATGGTAAAGTTAATGATTTACTGTTAATTAAAGTAAAATTTATTTCATCCTCTTTTTGTTTGATGATAAGGAGGATGAATCACATTTTCAAATGAGCCCTGAAGCTCGAGAGTTGGCAACGGGAGGCGGGCGGCCATTACTCAGGTCCATGGTGGAAGAATTGCCACCTTGACTTTGAGACATGCTTCCAGGGACGCCAGGTCCAGAAACTCCATTTTGCACTAACAGATTTCTGGTTTGTAGGCGTAAACTTCCTCGACGACCAGACGCAGGTGGGGGAGGTGGAACTTGGTCCATTGAAGGGGAGGCCATATCAACCAAACCTCCTCTACTACCTCGAGGCGAAGCTGCAATTGTATTATGGAGAAGGAAAAACTTGATAAAATTATAAGGGTCTTGACGGATGTCCAAGAGTAACTATTTAGATAATTTGACAAAATTCATTTAATCATATATTTAAGCACCAGTAGAATTATTATTAGCCTGCTGTTGGCTACTGGACGGAGGGGGTGGAGGCATTATTCCAGATGAACCCACTAAATTGCTTCCACTTCCTGACGGAGTGATAGGCATATCACCTCTGGCTTCTACCCTATGCTTTGTAATAAATCCCATCGGTCCTTGCGCTCCTTGCGGTTGCCCCTGAAGCTGTTGTGAAGATCCACCAGCCAATCCACCTGCAGTACTAACTCCTGCTACTGCTGGAACACCTCCACGAGCACTGTGCCTTCGTTCCCTTTGTTCTTCTCCTTCACCGTGACGAGATCCACCCTGCGCAAATAATCAATACAATCGTACATCAGAAAATAGCATCCAACTTGTATGAATGAGAAATGCATCTACAGAAAATCCACAGTTTGTTTAGGTGCATTTATAAGTAAGACAAATTTGTACTCACGAATTTGAGCATATTCCAGTCAAACACATAATCATATGTAAATCCCTGGCGATGAAACAGGTTGCGAAAAAGCTGCCTGAGGTAGCCGTAATCCGGTTGCTCTTCAAAGCGAAGCGCTCTGCAATAATTCAAGTAGGTTGCAAACTCTTGGGGATATCCTTTACAAAGCTCTTCAACTGGAGTTGACATTTTCTTTTCGCTAATTCTTTCATATTTTTGACGCTTGGTAGCAGCCTTCAGCCCTTGCCAAGGAAGCGATCCACGATTGAAATACATAAGTACATATCCTAGAGATTCTAGATCATCTCGTCGGCTTTGTTCTGAAAAGTAAAACAACACATTTTCGTTAGAAACAACACCCCCAGATATACAAACAGCTACAGAGAAGGACAATTGATGAAAATAGATTATCATATTTGCACAGTAACAAACCTTTGCCTAAATGAGTGTTGATTGACGCATATCGGGCAGTTCCAGTAAGATTCTTGTTTTCTCTATACGGTATATGCTGATGAGTTCTATGCTCTCTATACTTTTTGGCGAGTCCGAAGTCAATTATGTAAACTAAATTTCCTTTCTTGCCCAGCCCCATTAGAAAATTATCGGGCTTGATGTCACGGTGTATAAAACTCCGCATGTGGATTGATTCAATGCGACTTACCTGCAAATAAAACCAAAAGGATAGTTAATGTTAAAACTGATTTACAAGTCAAATCTAGATAATGACAGTAAATATTGCATATTTAGTTACCAATTGATCGGCTAATAGTAGTACTGTTTTTAATGAAAATCTTCGATTGCAAAAATTGAACAAGTCTTCCAGTGAAGGTCCCAGTAACTCCATCACCATCACATTGTAGTCCCCTTCCGTTCCACACCATTTTATCATGGGAATGCCAACTGCAATGGAAATAATATTACATGCATTTTACGTAAGTGCTTCACTTTTTGCACCAACAAAACGGAAAAACGAGTTGTTAGTAGTTTAATTAATATTCCTGAACAATACTTACCTCCTCCTTGCATTAATTTATAAAATCTAGACTCAATATGTAACTGAGGATGCTTGGTTTTCACGCATTCCAGTTTGATAGCCACCTCTTCTCCAGTTGTTATGTTGGTTCCAAGGTAGATATCTCCGAAGGAACCACTTCCAATCTTCCGACCAAGTCGGTACTTATTCCTGACTCTTAACTCCATACTTATCCTAGTTGAAAACTTCAAATCCCTGAGTACGAGTACGGAGAAATGATTAGGTATACAAAATTTGGTTAGCGTTCGCGGTTTGAAACTGCTTTGCTAAATCCCAAGCCCTTTAGATTGAATTTTGTTCAAGTATAGAAACTTCTTCACGTTTCCTGCAGGGTTTAAGCGTGTTTTGCGAGGAATCTGTAACAAAGAAAAAGAAATCAGGAATAAAGTTAGTACGCGCTGACACTGAGTAAATATATACACGGTTGCATAAACGCATCGTTAGTAATTAATTATCATTTCGTACGCCAATTAGTCTAATAGAATACAGAAGAGCAATGAAAACTTTATATCCACTTTATTTGTGACGTCTCCCACAAATATTTTAACTATCCAATTACGCACCTAGATAAAACTGCTGACACTGACTTAAACTTTACAACCGATTTTCGGATACTCTCTAAACTAGCCTATAAAACCTCACACTTAAAATGTATCTGCAAAAAAACACCCTCCTATCACCTTTAAAACTTAACCTTATCTAAGTAAACCAATAAAATTGAAAACAATTTCAATTCTTCATTAATATTTCGTCATTCATGGAACTCGATGAAGAATTGAATTTATTATTTTATTAAACATGAGACAATGTCAAATTAAACATTGTGCGAATGCATTAAATGACATTTATGACTTAGTTGAGTTTGCATTGTCTTCACTTTGTTTTAAAAACCTCGCACACGCCCACCAATTTAATTACCTTAATGTTATGAAATCACCAAGAATAGTTACGTATTACGGACATTTTTGTGGGCCGTCGTTTTACGATACCTTAAACTTAACTCTGAAAAAATGACAATAATTGCGCACTCATTTAGTTAACAGGAGACATAATTATTACTCCCAATGCAAAGCGATGATGATGACGTGACGTGGTGACAAAGTTCACACTTCAATAATGCAACCAATGAGCCAAGCAGATATGACAATGCAAATGCAAGCCTACAAGCCTACAACTAATGCAAAGAAATATGAAGGAAATGTGTAGGAAAATTAACACATTAAATTACCCTATCAAAAGTTTCGGGATTGATAGCACAGATCAAGTGGTAAATCGTGAGAATCTCTAGAATAAACTGTAATTATAATTATATGGGTAAAGTGTGTAGTGCCAAAAGTCACGGCACGGCAATGGGTCCCTAAACTAACTACCTGTGTAGCAGAGGTACACATAGCTTTCAAACAAGCAGAAGAAATCACACGCGAAATTGCAGCCGTCGCGTCGCCACCATCTCAAATCGGATCGGAGATATTTCTGCGGTGTTTCTTCATCCCAAAAAAATTATACAATGTTGTAAAATGTCGACTAAATCATGAATGTAAAATGTAATTTAAGTCTTTAGCAATGAAATGCGCTGCATTTTTGCATCAATTGATTTTCATCTCACTCAAAGTTGCATCCAATCCACACACACAGCCAACAACAGCCCATTTCCTTTGAGACGCTGCCGTGATTTCTTTCAAGCAGAACATGAGCATCAACAGCGTTTACCACCAGCAGCCAAAGTTAACTGAACTATTCAAGCGATATTATTATGGTGACGACGACGCTTCACCGTTGCCCGTATAATATGTTATGTAAAAGAATGTCATTCATTCAAAGTAAAATGTCAAAAGCAGATTAGCAAGATTCGGAATTCGTAACTTGAAATTTTTCTTCTTTGTGCATGCACGGTCGTTAGCAGGAGAGCATGAGCAATCTGCCAAGCCATCATACTCCACCCACACACAAAAAAAGACACAGGCACAACCCAACCAAAAGTACTAAAAAATCAAGATAAAGATGCAATGCGTATAAAAAAAGTGGAGAAGATGTTTGATGTTGAGTGAAAGATATTGCTTTTCATCTCCCATATTATTATCTCTTCTTTAAAAGATAAAATAAGACGTGTGCACAATTCCTAGGTATTGTATTTTTTACGAAAACTTGATGTGTTTGAGTTTTATGCGGTGGAAGCAAATACAGACCTTCCAAATTTTTGTCAAAAATATGTACGCGAGTCTTTGTCTTGACTTTTTCGGGAATCTGCTAGGATGCTCTATTCCAGAATTACATGCCTGCATATAATATAATTTATATTTAAAACTCAAGAGGAGGATGAGGAGGTCAGGATTGTGTATGATGCGACTCTATGTAAAACAGTAACAAAACTTGAAGTTGTAACTTGCATTTAGATATACAACCATTGACACGAAAGAAAAAGAAAATCAAGGGAATCGTTTCACAGGACACACATCACGAAGGAAAACCAGCTACACTGTATTTCAAAGGTTTTCAACGGTCTCAAATAAACCGTCATTTACAAAATTGGCAATTTGTTTCACTGCAATCTTGAGGAAATAACAATAACGTCAATGCATTAATCGTCAAGCATAACATAACATGCACACCTACGCTAACATGTAGCTTATTCTGATTCTTTATACGAATCTATCTTTTTTAAACTGTAATATAATAATATCATCCACCCTATTTACCTTAACAATACACTATGCATATGTTTATCCTATATACACGAACCTAAACAAACAA
The DNA here is from genome assembly GCA_004115045.4 of Sinella curviseta. Lineage (NCBI taxonomy): Eukaryota > Metazoa > Arthropoda > Collembola > Entomobryomorpha > Entomobryidae > Sinella > Sinella curviseta. The sequence continues at coordinate 9,749,641 of CM023203.3, forward strand.
ACTAACCTATTAAACTATTTTAATGTGTTCAAAACACACCACGCAAGAAGAAATTGTACAGGGAACGTTGTACGGTTACGGTCACCATAAAACAAACATGTGCAATTTTTTACAATTTGAGACATGCACAGATTGAAACGTCCATGTCAGTGCTGAGTGCACACGGATTACATTACAGCGTCTGAGCATTTAACTACTACTACTACTGCTTATTTATGAGACGATTAATGCAGCGGATAATAACTGACGGTTACAGCTTTTTATCTCGTGCCTTCGTGCCTAACATGACGCCCTTACTTTTGAACAGTCGTTTCTTTAATCTGTAGACTGTTATAAGTTATATGCGTTTTAAGTTGTGAACACTAACTACCAAATGCACAGACTAAAAATGCCAAGCGTTGATCGTTGAACGTCTGAACTGAAAGCTTCCACTCTAATTAGTACATCGTCAGAGGCACAACATTTACAAACTTCAGGTAGTCAATTTTTATTCTTCGATTTAAAAGCAAAATGCAATGCAACGCGATACTGTGGATTATTATTGAATTTTTTGGCAGCGAAGATTAAAATAATCATCACGGCGAGGCTATCCCTTTACTTCTAAGTAAATATACAAGAAATTATACATATGAAGAAAGTTGCTCAAGCGTTTTTTTGTTCAGGAGTGTACATTTACATCTAATAGTGATGATAATAATATTTACTTTTATTTCCAAGTTTTAAAGCAATGCTTTATTGAGATGGTGCGTTACAGATACACTGAACTTAACTATATTATTATTGAGTGGTAGGTTTAGCCTATTAATTTTTCTTTGTTGCAAGACAATGCTAATGCTTTTCATTCAGATTATGTGAAACTGCATATTATTGAAGCTTCGTACATTGCGAATACGATTTATGCACATACGTGTACAAGAAATCAGTTTACACTTGCACACTTTTTTGCGGAATCTATGTACGTATTATAATACATAAATTCATTTCCGAAATTTCCAAATAAATCGTCAAAGTGCATACAACACTTCTAAAATATTATTTGATGTTATTCGGTTGACAATTCCTTGTGTTAGTAGCATCAGAATGAAACAGTATTATTAGTTATATTACGACCATGATTATGATGTCTACCTACACCGAACGAAACAGTAAGGCAGAACAAAATGATAAGCCCACTTTTATAGAGAAAATTTTGAATTTTGCTGAGTATTATAATATGCATCTGTTCTTACGAGCGCACATGAAATCATAATGATGTGATGATTGATGATGAGTCTTGTGATTGTTCCGATAGGTGAATTCGGCTCGAGGCGTGCATTTGGGCACTTGGTACAGGGTATCGAATTAAAATTGAAAGTAAAAATTACCAGTGCAATGATTTTTTAAACGAAACACCATTACCACACGAGCATTTTTATATTTGAGTTCGTTTACATCCATTTTAAATGACTGATGATTACTAACAAGGGATTTTGTTTAAAACAAACAATCATTTTGCACTGAACCTCGCTTTGCTGACAGGTGAACCATAGGACCTTTATAACAATAACAATACACAATACAGCCTTCTTGTATCTGCGTTCTTTAGCAGACATCCAAATTGGAAGAAACGATAATTTAACTTAAGTTTAATGTACAGTACAGTAATATGCTTGCTTGCATGTAAAATTAGCACAAATTCCCATAGTACACACTCCCATCAATTAACTGCACAAAAATTGTCTTTCAATTTCGCTCCTCTTACTCTTGCGTAACATCATTTGTCATTATTGTAATTGTTATCTTTGTACAATTTTTTAAATGTTTTCTCAGGAATATAGGTATACGGCGACTGACGATAGTCCACGAAAACTTAAAACAACTATACTAAGTAAAAGCCATTTCAGATTTTACAGTAAATGTAAATTTTAAGAAATGTTTACAGAACGATCGAATGGATGTTATTCACAGTATGTATCTGTGAAAAAGTGTGTGATTATAATATATCATGGCATCATTTGTCACGCAGTCATCCATTGCATTTAGTATCTGCAATATACGGCTAGGTTATGTGTGGTTTATGTGTGATTATGATAAGATGTGTAACCCGATTTCGGATGCACTTTACTCAACGGCTCTTTACCCAATAACGTTATCACAGCTTGTAGCATTTATTGGAATTAATTATGGAACAAAACTGACTCATTTACAATTGGTTTTGGTGTTATTTCATGACAATTTATTCTTTTGTGATGCTTGGAAGGTATGTTAAGTATTTTAGCAACTCTAATATTAGTAGTTAAATGGATTTAGTAAAGAAACGGCTGAATGAAAAGTTGCATGCCTAAAAAGAGAGAAAGAAGATTGGCCTATCCCTAATTGTGGAAACATGATTTTAACCTTGACCTTCAAGAAATGCGCGTCAGTCTCAGTCATCATATCGCATCACATATTGATATTAAAACTACAAGCTTATCTTATCATGATTACTACAATATTTATGTCTACCTTTACAGAGACAGCAGTGGCGAGTAACAATATGTATCTATGTAGTTATAATGTTAAATTAAGTTTGTCTTGAGTCTTGATGCATTGGTATATTTATGCTATTGTACGGTATATTTTGAGGCAGAAGTAGTCGACCTATCAATAATTTTGAAGATAAAATCTGTTGAAATTCAGATATTCACTCATTCTCAGCTTTTTTTCTTGAGGCTTTCATGAATGATACCTTTATTGAGCCATACCCATATAAATATAATTACTTACGTCCATCTGTCTGTAGTATATGACGTGCATTCGCTTAACAGAAACACCCCGAGGGAGCATGTTTGGTTTATAGCTTATCTTGGTTTGATGATGGAACCATGCATCGACAATCAACAAAAATAAGCATACTTTGTACTGTACTTATATTTAAGATTAATAATGTTTGTATATGTTCACTTTTTTTTAATTATTTGGAAAGCTACACAGAAATGCGTGGCAATGAAATATCTGTATCTTCACAAAACCATCGTCATTCCATTCATTATCTCCCTTGATTTAATGTAAACCTGAAAAAGTCACATTTATCTGCATATAATTTGTGGAAACATGAATAAATGTCGTCTCAGCTCGAGGTTGAGATAGATCAGGATCAGACTACTTCTTGCTTACAATTAGTTCGTTCAGTTATGGATAAGTATTTTTGTTTTGCTTTTTTCTAAGTTTCCACAATTGTTTGTTATGTTACTCGTACATATTATTGAATCCTAAAATAGCGAGTCAACAAATGTTTTCCTGAAATTAATACTTTTGAAGTGCAGAAGAAAGTTCTCGCTACCAACTTCTTATATCTATCTATTCTGTACACCTACCTATGACTGTTTACAAACTATATAATGTAGTGTGTTCCGTTTATCTGATTTGATTATTTGATATGCTTAGGATTGCCATTCTGTACAAGCAAATATTTGCAAAAAGAAAACATGAGATTATGTGATTTAATTAGTTTTGAAGAAGGACTCGGTTTTCAAGTTTACCTGTTGACGGATGAGATTTGAGATCCAGGAATTTTGCTTTTTGTAATTTAAGTTCAAACAACGCTATCACTGTCGCTGTTGTTCTCACAATAGGTAATATTCTTTAACAGTTAATTAAGCAGTGGTGGTGAACTTTTAAACGTTGATAACAATATATTATGTCATTCAGTTAATTATCCAGGGAAGAACACTGTAATCACGCTCAAAGTCATGGAATGATCTTCCAGAACAACGGATGCTTAATGGTATTTTTGCACTCTTAAAATAATCTTTGGCAACATTGATTGGAGACGGTATAAAAAGTTAGCAATCGTGTTAGCCCGTATGTTATGCCGGTTAGTAGTCTTGATTCCTTGAGAGTTTCAAGCTCAACGGGAGTAGAAAATGGATATACGTATTTTGTGATGTGTATCACATTTATTTTGCTCCAGACAGCGCAGCCTCACTGGTTACTATCTGAAATAATATTAATCATGAAACAGTTTGTTAATATACAGAATAGTAATTGCAAAGAAATTCTATTAAAAAGCAATATCCGATATATGCTTGCTTCATTGACACATAAAGAATAGGCGACACAAAACATGTTTTATTCTCACTAAACCCAAGTGTTACATTCAACATTGCTGGAACTTTTAGGTTAAAAACCTTGCAATGGTAAAGAAGCTCAAAGTGAGTCTGTATCAAGCATTGTGCATTCTTTTGGATAATTACATTTGCATTGATTAGGCTTAGAGTGTAGTATAGAGGATATAGGGAATGGGCATCGACTTATATACTTTTTACGTGCCACACGGCACGAGAAATGTATTGTTTTCCCTACACCCAATCTGGAGTTTGGCGAAATCTAGGGAAATACTATCATTAACCCTATTTTCCTTTCTGATATATCACAACAAACTTCTTGGACGAATTTTTGCATGCAGGGTAGTGACCCTCAGTTTCATGAGGTGACCAACCATCGTGGCATTATCTAGTCGACAGAAGAGGGACCCTTCAAGGAGTTGCTTTTCTGTTATTACATGCAATTGTTTTGCATTACAAACGAAAAAAAAACTATTTGACAAAATGGATAATTGCAGAACGGTAGATGATATTACTAAAATGTCATTAATCATTAACTAAGGAGATGAACGAATGACAAACTAACTCATAATTCATAGGATATATTGATAGATGAGGATTAACGAATGCGGATGTAAGTTCTTTTCACAATGCAGTGATCAACCAGAATGTAATTAACACAGCAGAATACAAATGTAGTGAACGATTTGCCATGAAATGCAAAATAAACTCAAGGTTACGGCATACATAGTACTTAGGAAGTAATAAAGTACATTAATCAACTATTGACGCTGGTGGTTTGTCGTCGTCTATCATTGTTTAGATTAACTACTGTATTTACATTTTAGGTATTCTTTAGGTGAGTTAAAAATAGTACGTGTTTATACGTTTTGTTGTCGACGCATTCTAAGAAGATTGTTTTTTAAATATTGTATGCAAAATAATGTAATAGGATTCTATCGACCAGCGCCAGCAGTTCGCTTTTAAATAGACAGAATACTTTTTACTCAGAGAAAGTGAGGAATGAACAGATTTTGCTTACTTTCTAAATGTCATAAAAAATCCTAACGTCCATTGACTGCAATTGTAAGCCTATTTTAGACTTATTTAACTCAGTAAACTAGACAGCTTCTGTGCTTTGAATAAAATTGATTAAAAAATAGTGTTTCCGAAAAATATTTACCGTAATATTCACTATTGTATATTGTATTTAAAGTGGAATATGAGCTGAATACTTGTGCAATGATGTATTGATGTATTACCTACTATCAATATTTATGGTGATGATGTTATGTACCTATTTTTAGAAAATGATCTAGCAATATAAGTTATTTCATCATTACTGTCAACTTCATCCGGTGGTTACATAGATATTTACTTTGCTTCATGGTTTCAACAAACTTGCTCTCTTCCAACTTGCATAGAACATAACTTTTTGACGATACATATTATGCACAAAGGTATACTTCTTTTGGTATTTGTTGACAATGAAACCTGAGAGTGGAGAAGATGAGCCCTTCAACTTTTTGCTGTTGTTGTGAGGCAGAAGAGCACAGCAATCCAGCAAGGAAAGATATAAAACTTGATTGATGAACACAACAGGACAAAAAAGTCATTTAGACAAAGTAAATCTTTTTTTAGTTTTACTCGTGTAGGTAAATAAGTATAATAAACGTTTACGCTAACGTTCTTGGGTTCGTTTAGTAGTGAGGGTGAGGATTTGAGATAGGGATTAGATGGGAATGAAAAGCTGAATAGAAGAAAGAAACGTATGTTATGAATGTATGTTATACTGCGTAGATCTTTCTTTGTATCTCTTAACTAACAGGACTTAACAAAGAGGGTCCATTTTATATTTTTATGCTTTGTGTACATAGGTATTCCATATCCCTTTTTCCTTTTTCATCTTCTATTCCATCGTTTCTTGTAATCTACATTATGCTTATGCAGGTACGTATCTACATATTTAAGTCTACTTTTAAGGGCTATTTAGATGGACCAGCATACAGCTTCTCCGTGTGTTTCCTTGCTTAACATGTAGCAACAACGATTAATATGAGGAAACTTCTGAACTCTGAAGGCCAAAGGGAAGTAACGTAGTGGTCGTATTTTTTGTATAGGATTGTACGTGTGTGTGTGTGTGCTCATCTACAGATCATTTATTGCCTTCACCTGTGCATTATTACTAGGTTTACCCAGAGTTTGCTACAGAAGAACAGAGATTTTCGTTTTCCCGTATCTTCCTCGTACATTATATTCATGGCTGCTTCAAACTCTATACTTGGTAGTTCCTATTTTTTTATTTACTCCTAAACAAGTGTTTTTATTTTTTCACGTTTTGACTTTTGTCATTTTGTGCTATTGATGTCGAGTATGTATTATAAGTTCTTCACAAGGAATATACTGACTGGAGTTATTGGGTAAAAGTGAATGCCATTCCTCTACCCAATATAGGTACATATCTGATAGGTATATATAGTTGTAGCCGAATGTGGAATAAAATGTTATATGTATATATATATTTCTCAAGTTCAGTTTTATCCCTCTTCCATCTTTTGAATCTTTTGAATCCTTTCTTCCACAGTAGGAATTCATGCTATCAATATCGTCATCATAATCATGTATGAAATCATCGTCACATTTATCAATTGACTGACCTAAAAAGTATGCATGCAGAAAAGAAGAATTTATGAAATAAGACGAAACTCACATTATGTACAATTCAACAAAATTAATACCCAGAAGTACATATATATTATATTTAGCCATCGAATAACTATCCCTATATAAATGCATGCAGTAATTAAATAATCAAAATTAATATTTAAGACTATTTTGGTGACCTATATTGGCACATAGCAATTAGAGCGTGCACTTCTCTGCTAAACCGTTACATGAACCACTGTTGTCCTACACCTTGAGATATATCACAATATCCAACATATTACTCATGTGTCCTCATACCGGAAGCAGCTTCGCTGAGCTTTTATTATTCAAATTCATTTAATTTAATTTATTCCTTGTTGTGACGCCTTTCAAGAACTAGAGAAATCTTTCCTCTTGCCATTTTCAATGTCAAAATGCGTTACTAAACGGCAAGTTCCCCCCATAATAACTAAAACTGCAAAAAATGTAGGACGTCCCACACTTGTGGCTAAAATTTTGTTCGTGTCCCTGGCCAATATCCAACTGTCAGCTGCCTCAAGTCTTTTCCTACATGACTTGTGGTTTTGTAATATATTCTTAAACTTTTCATCATTTCTGCTCAATAATTTGATATTTTTATCAGTGTAGGAAGCTACAAACACAAAATTCACGACGCAAAATAATATGATATTGATGGCTACTTTGATATACAGAAGAGAAATGTAAAATTTCTTGTATTTAAAATGGAACAACAAGCTAGACATGGTTTGCAGTAGTAACTGCAATGTTTACAGCAAATTAGGTGATTATTATTAAATTAGCTGTTACATTTTGCATTGATTCGTATTATGACTAGTGTTATCTAATACTATTCCTCTGACTTGCTAAACGAGTATTAAATTCGACTTCAAAATATAATACATTGACGGTATTGTTGACACTTGAATGGAACCTCTTTCAATGATAATCAAGTCAAACAGGAAATACACACAAATCTAAAAGATAATCCCTAAAAATGTTTATACATACAATAGGCTGCATTACATGCTATCCATTCATATCTATCCATAGCACCTTGCCTATTGCAAACTGTAACGAATTGTAATTTCATAAAAAAATACCACAATACATCTTGAAGCCTTGAAGTGAAAACGAGCGTAAAGATATTTGTAAGCAATCAGAGACTCTTTCTTTCTCTAATCTTCCTACTTTTTACATTAATTCCATTCAATGACCATGATGAGTGAATCAACAAACAATGTGCATAATGCACAATACTGCGCGTTCATAACCAGGTATTATACGGATATTGCAATGCATGGTTTAATGAGGTTGAAGACAAGAATATATAGGTATGCAGAAAATATTGTACACATCAAATAATAGTCAATCAAAATAAAGGCTTAGGGCGTTTGGTGGAGCGACACTGCTACAGTGCTACTAGCCACGTGAATTTTAAACTTCCAGCAAAATGAATAATATTACTATGATTATGATTAAGTAAGTATTTATGTTTTGCAGCATCTTTTAATTATAGCTTGTTACCTGATTGTTCAGATGAGGTAATGGCGTTAGTTCCTAATACTTCCACAAATTATTTAGTCACTTCTGTCGACAGTGATGGAGTGATGACGATGAGCGGTCGTTAAAATAATGTATCATTTAGCGCAATACTATTGAGAACGAAATTGTACCAAAATAATATCACAAAACCACTTTAAAAAAATTTACTGAAGTCTAACTTTCAAAATATTTAAAATGAAAGAAAGCAAATGAACCCAATGACTCTAGCCTCGAAGGTTTGTTGGTTCATGAAGGCTTCAGGTGTAAATTTTGGTATACACGATTCTAACACTTCTGAGCAATAATATGCAATTTAAAGTTTTACACGGGCTGCACAAAAGCATCATCGTCCGTTTCCACTTTCTGATGGGAACATTTACTGCGCAAAATTTTTTCCAATGAAATTGGTTCACCCAAATAAGTTGATAAAAATCATACAGCTTCTATTCAGCTTAACTGTTTCATATCAAAATTAATTAAATTAAAGAACTACTTATTCACTGAGTATGTGTTTATCGGAAAGAGAGTTTATCCCGTTCAAGTTTACTCCATGGCTATAGGCTGGCATGCCTAATGTTCACTGGATCTAAATTCATTTCCACATTCACATTCCACACAGGATAAAAACATGCATGCCCGATGATAACTTGAGTTTGTGTGTGTGTGCTGTGCCGTAAATATGTCGCACGCAGACTCTTCTTTATTCAAGTGGAGACCAATACCTGGAAGTGATTAAACAATCAAGTTAGTTTCATACTTTTACACTAATTCCTACACTACGAGTGCTAAACTGGGATTGCATGATGCATTTAGCAAGAATTGATGATGGCTCATAAATATCAAAGAGGCAATACACTTTGTGCGTCTTCCATTTAAATGCATGATCCACTTTCGCATTTAAATGAGTCATAATTTTATAGACAGATAGACAGTGGTGCTATAGAAGGAAAGGAAAATGCACCAGGAACTAAACTAATATTATTAACTCGTAATAGTTTTCAGCTAACTACTACTATACTGGGCCTGAGCATTATTTTAATTATGTGACGTATGAGCAGTGAGCACATAATTTTAATGACTTGTTTATGTGTGTAGGAGGAAAAGTGAAAACAATCTCTTGCAATTTCAAAGAAAAAATATGTGTGGAATAGTAAAAGTATAAAATTTGAAATCAAACCTTTTATAGAAAGACTTCATTTGGCCCGAATGGAGCACTCACACTCGCAAGTGTATGAAATAAAGTTGGTAATGGATAAAATCTCTCCAGACAGGCCAGGCCAACCAAGAGGTAAAAAGGCCAAGAAAATAAAGTTAAAACTTTAACAAATTACAAAGAAAGAAGCCAGTGTACCACTGCCAGATGCCTGAAGAATGCAATGCCAGCAGGCTACCACCAGCACACCACCAATCACTACTAAAGGAACTCTCCTCTTCTGTGTAGACTTGAACTAACTATAATATGATACAGTTACAAAATGGTATAATCTTTTTTTCTCCCCTGACTCCTCTACACTGTGAACAGACTGAAGTCGAAGAAAGAAAAAAAATAAGTAAGTATTTAAAGGTAAATGTACATATTACTCTCTGGTGGTGTACATACATAGACGTAAATGTACCAATTCTATTTGTATTATGGCTACATAGTTTACATCCTATTCGAAGGATGACAAAGCATAGTATTTAGGCTATTTAGGCTTCTACTTCACAATGTTTTGTGAGAATATATAATACTAAAACTCTATACGAGTTACAATGTTGAAACTCTGGATATATAATATCCGATGCATATACACGTATAACATGTAAAAGTATTCGTTAAAAACTATACTCAATATCTAAAGTATATTCCTAACTAAACATGAGCTCTGAACAGGTAAAGTTGCATGCTGTCTTATGAGGATTTTGTTGTACATACATGCGTCATATACAAATTGTGGATTGGATATGGGAACATGCTACTAATAATACGCAGTGTATATTTCTCAGCCAGATATTTTCATTCCTTTTACACCTTCAGTGAAGGAAGACTACTGACACCAGTAGCAGCATACAAACTATTTTATGAACATATTTTTTATTTACACTTCATAGCACTGCTAGGAACACGACGACATTCACCCATCTCTCAAATCGTATATATAAATCCATGTACCTATGATGCACAACGAACAAAATTTCCCCATAAGTAATATGGGGCACATACTCATCATGATTAAAATATCTCTTCCATCTCCTCTCTGCATCCATATACCCCTTTGTTTAAAAAGACTGATCTCCATGTTGATGATGATGTCAATCTGCTACGTACTGTCTGTGTAATCCTAACCCACACCACGTATCGCATCACACCATTTTAATTCTTCTAGTATCCCTTCATCGTAATGTTATAAGTTATACTACTGTTGTAACACATGTAAAGCATGCATTCCTATTTTTTATTCCATATTTTAGCAATAACAAAGACGAAAATTTCTATGCACATTGCACATCATCATCATCATAATCTTAGTCAATGCCATGCCATGCTAAACTGTTCGTGCCAACTCTACGTAGTTTTCAACTGAACTCAAGTGACGACTTTGTTATAATCTCTGATGCGTTGGTATGCATTATGTTTATTTATCTGATTTGGCTGTGGTTGAATTCGAAGAAACATTGGAGGACTTATATTGGGCTTAAAATTTCAAATTTGGTATTCATCAAAGTGAACACAAGTCACAATAATGAAAACATATACATACCACCAGGTATATGTGTCTACAGATAAGGTCTGTGTTGATAGCTAATATACACTGGTTATCCCTCTGTGATTCCTGTTGGAATGAAATTGATGATATTATGATATGGATGATATGATAACATTTTAACGTAGATACTTATAGAGAAAGTGTTTACGTGCAACGTGTATACTTACGTGAGGGCTTCTGTGCAGGGTTCATTATTATTAGCTCTTTACTGAAATGAGCCACGCAGTTAATAAGAGGAGGAAGCTCAGTCTGTTTGAATATAATAAAAGCAAGCACAATTTACCCCTTTCAATACAACATTATATCAATCTAAGGTGTACATTGTGCATCATGTATGGTGGTACGTCGTGGAGATATCTTCTTCTGTTCAAGTCTAGGAGAAGTAAGTTATGAAAGAACACAATTTGATGTAGTTAGCTACTCGTAACTCCTGCATTTTGTTTGTCCAACGTTGTGAGAAATGAGCTGGTAAACGAACGTTTGCATGCATGTGACTTGCAACAACGCAACTTGACTTGATGACGCGATGTTGAAAACTATACACCAGGATTCAGGATAGCTGTTTGATGATAAATATGCATGCAACGCATATTATGGATGTCGCGTTGTTGGATTGGGGATTCATCAACATGGTATAGTGCTACTGACATAGATAATTTTCAGTACCCTCTTGGCTATTTTAATGAAATTATTATGCTTAAAATTGCCAAATACGATGAAACTGCATGCACAACTACGTGAATGCACACGTCGTAAATATGATAGTTAAATAATTATGTTGTATTCAAGTACTCACCATTGTTTATGAAATGACAACGCAAAACTTCAAATCAAAATCTTAAGTAAATACATAAAACCAAGCTATTCAGCCAAGCAATAGAATAAGTACAATGAATTTATTGCATACTGATACTACATAATACCAAGCCACAAAGCGTCATGTACGTCTAATTTTTGGCAAATTCAAACATATTGTCATACTTAAAGTTAAATGAGTCCGAATTTCTCTGAATTTTGCATCCGAAAGTGAAACATGAATGTACGTCAATGAATCAGATAGAATGACTGTTTTATCTTTGTGGAACCCGTCATTTAGCGATAAGTGAAATATATACAAGTAGGAAAACAAAGCCTATCCATTTCTTTTGATGCTTCTGTATTTGCAATGATAATGTGTTTGGGGGCTCGCTAAGTTCGACTTTGGAAGAGCTAGTTATAAGTCACGTTGCAAAAAATGAGGTTGACAATGCTTGTTGACATCATTTGAGGGAGAAAATAAATAAAATAGTATGTAAAATTAAACGTTGCCCGTTAACCTGTGCCTACAAAAAAAACAATACACATTCATTGATTTATACAAACTACCATGTCTTTATACATTGTCAAGTTAATCAATATCAGTAATTACATACTGCATATTCAGTACATTTTTCTTCCAATACTCTCAGATGCCTCAAGCATTAGAGATAATCTAACAAATCATCACCCTAAATGCTATCAGAAATGCACAACAGGAAAATGCAAGCATACAAAATAAATTGTACAACGAACGGATGCAACGCAGTCACAACAACCATTATTGTTGCTCAATATCATTTTTATTATTTCCATTTTCCATAGTGCGCATTCTATGAAAGTCATGGAACTCTTCTCCCGTCACCGTCACAGTCATTACAACTGTACATCATATCATATACAGTATATTATCATGTCTCACGTCTCCTCTTTTTACTGGTATTATATTTTGTTATTTTTCTTAATTGCATTACAGTTGTAGTGAGTGAGACTAGGGCAGTTCTCACCATCGTGTTCTAAGCTTATGTACATATTATGTAGGTACCTACTTCAGTAACCTGTAAAATACCGAAGTCAAGCACGTTACTCTTTTCATGAAACAAATTTTATTGCGTGGAGGCAGGTTGTCATTATTGTCATGTCATGAAATGAAGATTCTTGCTGGTTTCATGAGGCTGGTCTACTTACACAAAACAATATCATACCCAAAGCAGCTTTCTAACGTTATAACGTTACACTTTGCCCCAATCCCAAAAAAAAACTTCACCTGCCTTTTGTCCTATTAGCTACTCAAATGCCATATAGGTTGAAATCATACTCATATACCTACACACACACACGATAATATCATTATTCTTATCCTCTTAACTACTATTATGCTAAAAAAGCTATATCTACTATATAAGATGCCTATTAAACTTTGCGCTGATTCATTTTACCCCATGACAGTCAAGTACTACATGCTTTCTTATGTACTTTTGCCGATTGTCAAACCGTTTCGAATTCTCCCTCCTGTGACGAGTCTAGGCAACTTTGAAAACCCTAAACTGATTCAAAAGAATCATTACACTTTCTAGATGTCGACAAATGATTTGGAATTTAAAAAAATTATTTCCTTCATAGTTAATTTCCAAAAAAACATTGACACTAACCAACAATAGAAATGTGTACATAATATGTATTTATTTGTATCTATATGACATGCATGCGAATGTACATGATATGCATATTATGCATGAGTTCATTTTGTAATTTAAATTTTCCTTTTAGGAATCGTGCATTTAGTACGTCACGCTCAGAGGGGGGAGGGGGTTCTCCGGTGAGCGTGACATTACATGTTAAAAGGAGTACCCTGTATGCGTAACATGGGGGGACGGGGGGTCTGAAAAATCGGTTTTTAGCCTGACGGTGAGAATTGTACGATCCCTACCTAACCGGGGTGTTATTAACTACCTACATTAGGAGTTCCCATTATGAAATCGTAGTTTTCATTACGAAATATAGTGGTGGTGGTGGATGGTAGGGAACGAAAAGATAATGAAAACGGTTATTATCTCTTGAATGACATGACATGGGGTAAAGTGGACAAGGCCATGCATAAGCATCGACTCCAATGTAAAAATGGACCGGTAAGGGGCACTTTGATTCAGATTGGTTCAAAATGAACATGATAACCAATGTGTTACAAGTGCGGTGTTAACAAGTTTCCATGTTTTAACATGGGGTTCAGCTAGTTATACATACCATACCAGCTTAGCTTTATATTTAACTGATTTGACTACATAGTTGACAAAAGGTGAGTGCCTAATCTCTGTCCTCTATTACCTACCTGAGCAGAGAGAGAGGATGATGCATGTCGTGATGTGAGATTCATTGCCCTGCATTTTCGTGGTGGCTACATTGTCATTTTCAGAATACAGGTACATAATAATATGCACAGGAAAAATAACTTTTTTCATTACAAATCCCCATCATACCACACAACAGTATAGTAGTACAGGAGTGAGTTATACTTATACTGTGTATTTACTGATAATTTAAAGGATGCATATTAGTAGTATGGATCATGCATAAAAAATATACGTAAACTTTAATATCAACATTTTTCTTATTTCTCTGTATGTATGTATTTATATGTATGCATATAAGTATGGTAGTGATCGCTCCTGTGGCCTGTTTTTTCTTGCGACTCCCACAAAGCAATATAACTACTACTACTACTTATAACACCATCCATCCTTCTTGCAGCCATACTTACTATTTACGAGTGCGAGTCCCAAAAAATCGTTATAAATCCTGCAGCTCGATATGTACTTTCTTGCTCGTGACTCGAGCAGTATTTTTGTGATGTATGTAGTAACAATCCATGTATTCCATACACGATCCGATACTAACTAAACTAAAAGTTATACTAATATGAAAGGCTTGTTGTGGTGAATGTATTTTTACTACTGCACCCAAGTAAAAAGGAATGTATGCACTCATACGACTAGTCCGAAGATCATTTTTGGACCCATTTCCATCCTCATCTCATCTCACACATCCTTTTCAACGAAATCTCGTTGAAATTTTTTATTCACTTTGGAAATTTTTTGTCTAATGGAAGGAGTGAAAAAATTCTAGCAAGATTAAAAAGATTAGTATTATCAACAGAATTTATTGTTTGTTTCAACGCCATTCAATTTCTCATTAAAAGTTTAATTATTTTCGAGTGCAAACAGTCACTTCTTTTTTATAAAAAAAGTTAATAAAGCCAGGTTTACGGAAGGAAGTGGTAGGGAACAAATGAATGAGGAATTAATAAGTTTAATCATCTTTTAAATATTAATTGTCGTCCGCTTCACAGCAAAAAGTGTATTCCCAGTTATTTTGGGAGTCCTGTTCCAGTGGTCATCATCATCATCGCATCATTGTATTATCTCTATGTAGTAGGGTCTACTATTTAATATTTAAATATTATTGTAACAGTTAAGTTGTTAAGTTAAGGACTAGAGAATTTTTTAAAAGTGTAATACATCAATCCAAAATAACGCATTTACGCTCATTGAAAAGTGTTTTGTTTTTGGTTGATGTAAATATTAACTCAGCTGATTTTGTATCTACTCAGTTGTTTTTTTGTTTGTGATAAGCTTAAATTGTATTATAGTTAATTTATTACATGATACTGATACTTAATGTAACTTGGCTTTAGTGGAGAAGCTATAGTGTCATTCTATAAATTTGTAATTATCATCAATCCGTGAACAATTTCAAATTTTTTGGGAGTTCAGTGCCAATCATCTCTGCCATCTTTGGTGTCAATTACCGGAAGTTGATCCAACACTTCGTAGTTCTTATCGTGGATCGTCTCGTGCGACGTTGAGAACGATAATTGTCCAGCATCACATTATTCACCAGTGCAATTTTTAGTTTCTTTCAAGTTTCCATTGACACTTGTTAATAATCCTGTATTTGGAGGCTCATCAATCCACATCATTGTTGATTGTCATCATCATCATCACCAGTGCTTTGATAGGGAATCAGACGTGAGAAAGTTAATCTGTTAGGGTTGTCGATTTTTTCAACTTTCAACCGTAATTTTTCTTTGAATGCGTCAGACAGCAAAATCAGTAAAAAACTGTGTTAGATTTCATTTACTGTCAGCGTAAAAGTTGCAAAAACTGTTAAAATACTTGAGATTTTGTGTAGGGCTTCTTTTTTACCGTGAGGTTGTCGTTTTCAACGTAGTATCTTTAGGGAGTTTAAAAGAGATTAGAAAGATAGTAGCTGTAAGATTACCTCTGTAAATTGTATAGGTTAGTTTTGAGAATTTCTTAAAGTGTATGAAGGGAAGTTGTTGTAAATTAGATACGTTACGTTTAAGTTTAGACATTACGGATATTTCTCTCTGTAACAAAGCATTTTTTATTATTAATATTCATTAAATCAAGTAACAACTTTAAAACACATTTATTGTTTAGTTTTGTATAAAAAAATTTGTTCCTGGTTGGTACGCGAAATAATTCAGTATGAGTGACCAACAATCGCTTGACAAAGCTGCAGAAGCAGCGCAGAAGCTTGCAGCTTCAACAAACACGAAGCCAAACCAATCTGCTGCTGCTTCCCAATGGCAATTCCCGTACGGCTTTAACCCGTAAGTCAATTTGTATTTTTAATTTAATTAAAGAAAATAACCATAATTTACTATGTATCATTCATGTCAAGTTAATCACGAGGTAGTAATGCTTTACTTGTATTTGAATGTTTGGGAGTAGCTATGTAGCCCCTCCCCCTCCTAACTACGGTTATGGCTCGTATGGTTATGGGGCATATGTAAGTGTACACAAAATCTTACGTTTTATCAAAACCAATAAGTTTGCCATGTTAAGACATAACTAATAATAATTGTGCTTTCATGGATTACAGGGTATTCAAGGAATGAACTTTGCTTGTCCAACACCTCAGCCACCTGCAATTCCTCAGATGCAGCAAACTGCACCTAAAGATAGTCAGTCATCAGTTAATAATTCTTTACCTCCAGGGTTCAATCCTGCACAGCTCAGTCAGATTCCCCCTCCTTTCATTCCTGGAAATAGTAATAATGCCTCTTCTAATTCCTCATCCTTTTCCAACTATTCCAACTATGGGAATTTTTCTCAGTCAAATCAATCTTGGGGTGCAAACCAGCAGCAAAATAATCGAAATCAGCAGCAGCAGCAGCAGAATTCTGGCGGTGGCCCTAAACCTATTAGATTCAGTCTCCAACCCAAACGTGGCGGCGGGGCTCATGGGTTTGGAAGCAAAGCACAACAACAATCATCAAACGCAAACACTTCTAATTCAGTTAACATGCCAAATAGTTTTTCGGGTAATAATAATGCAAGCAACGGGGGTATTGGGGTTCAACAAAACGGAATGGGGTACCAAAATTCGGGGTCATCCTACGCTAAGGTTGCAGCATCCTCAGTCTCCAATAGCATACAGCAAAACAACTCCGGCACCGAATATTCCACTCAAAGTAATTTAAGTAATACCTATGCATCGCATAACTCTTCCTCAGCATCAAACAATACGTTCCAAAACCAGCGCTACGGAAGGGATACTGGAGGTGGTGGTGGATCTCAAGGCCAACCCAGTGCTAAGGACATTAGTCTAGCTATGGACCCATCAGATTGGCCAGAAAGTCTCCAGTAAGAGGAAAAGCACATTAAGTATTATTTTTATATGAGTACTGTAAATAATATCATTGGGCAAAATCTTATTGATATTTATTTTCATTTTAGGCAATATGTATATCGCTGTTACGACTTGTGCTCCTCCAGCGTAGACAAGGACCGGGTTGACATCATTTTGCGGGGTAAAGTAACACGAGCAGCCCAAGACGGTATTCTTCAGACTAAGGATTGGCTAAAAGAACCTCTTCCTGAGTAAGATTCTAAGAGTCTTTTAAAATTTATTTATTTCAAGTTTATGATTTAGGTATGAGCGTTGTTTTTCATCACATACTTAATTGTGTTGTAGGATATCTACTGGGGGCCAAGTTAAGATGTTACCATTCGCTGTAAGCGCGCCAATTAAAGGTAAAATAACGGGTAAGCCAATTAAAACTGACGACTACGCGGCTGGTCGTGGAGGTGGCACCAATCTTCGGGGTGGTCGTGGTGGAAGTCTAGGAGGGAAGCAGCAAAATGCTAGGAAAAATAATTGGGTTACTGGGAAAGGCAGGGGTGGGCGAAACGTTTTTAGGTCTCCAACGAAGACGGGGTCACCGACACGTTCACGGTCTCGTTCCAGATCTGTTGATTCAAGTGGGTCATCTTCATCGTCCTCGTCGGAATATGCACACTCAAAAAAGACAAAGAGAAGGCGTCGGTAAGTGAGCATCAACTTTTAAGTATAAAGGAGTGGTAAATCTACAAAGTGAAACTTGTTGCCTATTAGCTAATTACTCTGTGTTTATTTGATTGCAGGTCTAGCTCTGAATCTAGTACTTCTAGAAAATTCTCTCCAAAGCAATTAAAGAACAACAAGAAGAAGAATCGTCATGCAAAAATGAAAGGAAAGGCTAATGCTTTGTAAGTACAGGATAATATAAACAAATCTTAAACATATACTGTGCAGGGATTTCATATTGTTAAAACTGAAACTATTTCAATTTTGTATCTAATTAAAAATATTTCAGAGATAAGAAAGGTAAAGAAGTCGAACGCGTGGAAAGGGTGAACATGTACAGTGAATACGGTCTAATGCATGTTGACGAAGACTGTAAGACGTCAGCGAAAATACAAGCCAGAGCTCAAAGATTCGCTAAAGAAAGTATGTCGATTTAAATATCGTAATTCATATTACTACTTGGGACATTGAGTAATAATTATTATTTAGCTAATTTTGCTATTATATTTGCATTTTCAGATAAACCTCAGTCATCCCCATTAAATAAGGGAAAGAATCGTCCAACAATGAAGAGTCGTCTCGGTGGGTTTGCTAATCGTCCTGCGGCATCATCAAATGGGGCATTATGGACACTTGATACGACGGGCAGTAGTGGTAATAGTTATGAAGATAACGACTGGTCAGGAACTGTGGTGATCGGGACAAGCAGTGAATTAGAGAAACGATACCTACGACTCACCACCGTACGTATTTACTAAAAGCATAAAATTCCTGTATTTTACAAAATGTCCCCCAAAATATCACAAAATACTAACATGGTTATAATCTTTTTTAGGCTCCTGATCCATCAACAATCAGACCGGAAAATGTCCTGAAGGATAGTTTAGAACACGTAAAAAGAAAATGGAAGGAAAACCAAGATTACTTCTATGCATGTGATCAATTAAAATCCATTCGCCAAGATCTTACCGTGCAAAGAATTCGTAACCATTTTACGGTATATGTATACGAGACACATGCGAGAATAGCTTTAGAAAAGGGCGATCACGAAGAATACAATCAGTGTCAGTCACAATTAGTTCAACTTTACGATACTTTTCCTTCCGCTCCTAACAAAGTAGAATTTACGGCGTATCGAATTTTATACTGCATCTTCACGGCGAATACGCTAGGTATGTTTGGTTGGAGTTTTTTGTGAAATTATAATATTACTCTAAAACATTGCTGCTCTTACTTACTTACTTACAACTTACAAACTAATTGCTTTTCTTTTGTACCATTTCAGATTTAGGAGACGTTATGTCAAAGCTGACTGATGACGTAAAAAAAGATGAATGTGTAGCTCATGCGTTAGAGCTGAAAACTGCCTGGGCATTGAAAAATTACGCCAAGTTTTTTAAAATGCATACGAATGCCCCAAAAATGGCAGGATATCTTATTGACTGGTTTGCGAACCGTGAACGCAAACATGCCCTCAAAACCATCTTGAAAGCGTAAGACTGACCTTAGTGGTCATTACATTGCTAATTCAAATTATGATGATGATGCTTTATAATATCTATGATGAGATTGAATTTCTCATCAGCCAAATGTTCTAATCATTTTTATGTTTTCAGGACCTATTTAGAATAATTTTAATAACATTCATATCTCATGCATACATGAATTATTTACACAAAAATATTAATACTTTTTGAGTATTGATTTATAATGGTATTAATTATTATGATGTGGTCTAAATATCTTTAATTGAACTAATATACAGTTACCGACCGAGCGTACCGACATCCTACGTTAAGGATCAACTAGGCTTATCCCTAGATACCCAATGGACGGACTTTCTAACTTCCACAAACTTGGAAAATACAATAATTTATATGGACTCCCCTGTTAACTCAAAAATCAATGCTAAGGACTCGTTTCCACTCGTTATGTCTGCGCTTTCATAATTATCTTAATTCCGCATAAATGTGCTCAAGCAACCCATTTTTATGGTCTCGTCCTCCCAGTATTTCGCATGGATTCTTTCAATTATGATGATGATGGATGGGTTTTTATGATGACCGTGTTTTGCTCGCGTATTTGGCTTAAAATGGTGCGTGGTAGTGTTGCTGCAACCCGACATTTCTCTTTGAGTAACTGAGGTTTGACTTTAATTACGAAGCCCTGCGTAAAGGGAAATTCTCGCCTCTTGCATTATGATTGTGGAGACAACTGACAAATATGATATTAATATTATTATTCTTGGTGCAGTATAATGTTATTCGAAGATGATTTCTTGTTGTACCGTTGATTCGCAATTCACATCATGAATAAATGCAGGAAACAATAATTTTTTAATGATTTTTCTGTCTTATTTTATTTCTAGTTTATGTGCACAGTTACACTCATCAAAATGCAATAACAGTTCATAAACCACATAGTAAATGCATCTAAACTACAACTTGAACAAGTTAACAAATAATAAACACCCCGAAAGGCAATATTTTACAGCTCTGTACTCTGGTTAATACAATCGTATATAAAGTAGTATAAAACAAGTCACATTATTAGTGCTATAAAGTTTATAAAAACCCTGAACCATTAAATATTATAGTTACTGATTCATGTAATTTTAAAAATAGCACATGGTCATTCATTGGTATCAAGAAATAGCCATCCATAGTTTAGTACCTAGCGAGTGTTGCAATTGCATTGTTAAGTAAGTGTATACAAGTATGAATAGGTAGGTAGTAGGTATTTTTTTATGAGAGAGAACTTAACTGAGAACAATTTTTTGGACGTACTTTGACCATATTAAGTACAAACATTGTTGACATTTCATACTATAAGTACTGTACAAGTTCCAAAAAACAATATAAAACCTGTGTCTGCTATGCTGTTGCTACTTTGAAAAATATGCTAAAAATTTAAACTTCCGTTAAGTAAGTACTACAGTTACACTTATCGTCACTTCTGCTGTGAAAGGGCTCTCAGCAGCATAAGCACTAGCACATGCGAAATCTCAGGATGATGTTATAACAGGAGCAGCTTCCGGTGTTCCTTCACTTCCGTTTCCATCAACAGACGGAGCTCTCACAACTGTAGTTGCCGAAGCCGTTGATGACGATGCACCTGATGTAGAACTTGTCGCCGATGAGGTTTCAATTGTTGGATCTGCCAAAGAAATAAGTATTATGCATTCATTAATATTAGCAGTGTATTGGAAACGACTTATGGGAAGCAAAGAAAAGGTGGCTTGTGTACGTACTCTGCAGTGAATTCACGACTGTAGTGGTCGTAACAGTTGTTACACTTCTAATCTGATTGGTCACGCTCACCGGAGATAATAATGAGCCGCCATCAATAAGACGCTCTTCCACATTTCTGTTCATTTGAATTAGTTATCATATAAAATAAGAATTGTTAATAAATGTTCTGGAAAAACTTTGTATTGTACGGATTAATGATAGATAATAAAGTAACTTACGTGGAGCTGCTGTTGATACTTGACGCGGAAGTCGCAGTGCCGTTCCCGTTAACAGTGGCGGTATGATCCCTTACTGAATCTATTGTGATATCGGCTGCTTCAGAACTTAAATCATCCATGCTAATGTCACGATGATTGGAATCAATATTACCGTCATTATTTACAGCATCCACATGGTTTGCATTGATGGCGGACTCATTTTCGGTCGTTTCCTGCAGAGGTCCAGGTCCAACTATACTACAGCGGGGTTTAGAAAGTAAGGCTGCCTTTGTTGATACACTGATACGTTGCAACTGGCTCGAACTGATTTGATAGAAAGCTTCGCCAGTTTCATTGAAAGTAAAAGAAGATATGCCGGTAATATCTTCTCGCTTAAGGCACTGACTAAACACAATTTGTTTTCGGAGATCTGGGACAGTAATTATAAATACGTCTCCTTGATTGGTTAAACATGACAAGCATTTCTCGTGATAAGAGTCGTCAGCGGTGGACACAAAATTTTGGACACAAACTTTTCTCGTTCTTGAGCCTTCCTGTGCCGTTAGTTTTAATTTTCCGAATGGTCTTAAAGCTGGTAGCGTAAAGATCTGAAATTAAAGAGATTCATTATTAGTTTCAGAGCTTTTCTCGCTACCTTCATAAACCATACTCTTCGTGAAATGAATGAATTTGCAATATTAATGTATTTACTTTGAGTTGTTCTTCGCTGGAGATTATAACTTTATGGGGACCGAGATGGTCATGCTGTGGAGAAAACCCATCCACTACTCCTGTGTTACAATCTAAAAGGATTACGGATAATACTGGAGCCCTATGCTTCAATTGGATTTCTTTAGCTATTTGACATGTAATATCTTCCTTGTTCCTTCGTTCTCCACCTGGGACCCCAACAGTAAAAACGTAGACGGTTCCAGCATTCGTACCAGCCCAAAGAGTTGGAGTTGTTGTTTGCACTGAAACCGAAAAAGAATTATATAGCAACATTCCAATGAATCCGTCAAGTTTCAATTGACAAATAAATCAAAATTGGGAAAGCACTTACAACTTATAATGTACGTTTTCGCAAACGTCACAGATCGCACCATAGATGACATTGCATCATCTGCACCACGTGCTTCAATGGCTCTTTCAACTGTCTTCGAAGGAGGATCACCTCCTGGACTCTGGACAGTAGAAAGGGATGGACTCTTTACTGGACTACTTCCGCTCGGACCTCTCTGTGATCGACCTTTCCTCAGCCTCCTGAACGATTCTCGCAGAGACTTTTTTATTGATTTCCGTCTTGAAATAGGAGTGTCTCCAGCAGCCATCACATCTAATGGTTTTTAATATTGAAAAAAAACACAATTATTCTAAATGATGTATTGATATAAACATGAATCGGCCTATAATATCGTTTATTATTTCTAACCATTCGGATTCAATGTTGATTTAATCATGACAACTTTTTTCCTAAAAAAGTCAAAAAGCAAAACCCCGTGGGCTGTTCCTACGGCTGTAACACCAGAAGGTGCCTCAAGTGCCAGGGCAGTTACAGCTGCCGGAGGTTTAATTTGCAATAATGCACTGACTGTGAAAGAATCTTCACCATCTCGATTGCCAATATTAGGGTTATTTTTGGGTTTGTACTCGAGGGGATCATGCCCTTTCCAAACAAATCCATCATTGGCTGCCACCATGTTACACATTACAACCTGCAATTGTTTCAAAACATTAATTTACTATTATGCCAGTCGAGTCCAAGTAACAATAATAGCGCTAACAAAAGCTTACATCCAACTTTGAAGGCTCTTCTGGAAGTATTCCACGTTTCAACGAGCTGACGATTACCAGCTGTCCAGCAGTGCCCCCTACAACAAGAATCCCTGATTTTGGACAAAAGCTGATCTTCTTTACTGCTAGTCTCGGGTCATCTGAGTAAGGATCAAAAGTTCCAACTTTCCTAAACGGGGGCCATTCATCTTCGTCATCGTCTTTGGCATTACTATTGTCCAAGCCTGATTCTGGCATCTCATCACTGGAGCTAAATAACGATGATGAGGAAAACTTTGTCAAAAGTGTCAGGCAGTTCCCTGTTGCTTCCCAAAAACGAATCGATCCATCTTCATGTCCTGTGATTAGCAAGGATTTTCCGGAAGATTCCTTGGCCTTCTCTCCAGTCTTCTTTGGAATGATCTTCTCAGTAGTATGTAGCTTGCCGCCTTTGATGGGCCATGGATTTTTAGAAAACTCGCCGGGTAGCCCAATCCTTTTTAATGCTGAGAAAACTTGGTCCGATACAGTATCTACGTGATGAAAGCACGTTACAGCAGATGGATGGATTGCATTAAGGTAGGGATGCGGGTAAAACAAAGGCCAATTTTCACTTTGCAAGTCAACTGCAATAAGTTCTTCTTCTGCCAAAATAATAAGAGCAACTGGCGTTCCGTCCTCGACTGCACCATTTTCATCCAAGTTTGGAACCAAAACAAAGTCTATTACTTTAGACGTCAAGTCAAACGTTATGTGAGGAGAATCACTAGATCCTGTTAAAAACGATAAAATTAAAATGCTCAAATGGAAATTTAACGAAGAAATACAAATTTTCAGCTAATTTTGCGATAAATCAATAAAATACCTTCTGCTTTGACAGATACAGTAAAGTGATCGCCGTAATCACGTCGAGGCATTCCTAAAACAATTAAACCCAACAGACAATTTAAATCATTTGACCAAGTTGAAAGGAATTCCATTAATTAGACACAAATAATGATAATAGTACATACCTCCGCTAAAGGCACACAGTGTTTCATTATCGTCATCCCTCCAAAACCTAATTTTCCCTATGCGTTTACAAGGAAATGGGCCATAAGGAGTCGTAGCTTCCTTTTCCGGTTTCTGACCAGACTCAATGTCCCATACAATATAAGATCCATCATTATGCGCAGTGGCAAACATTTTTCCAGTTTCGTGCCCATCGTCGGATGGAAACCAGCACAGATCTTCAAGTTGTTGAGAAGCCACAAAATTCTAGAAACGATTTGATTATAATTTTTTTTAAAGTTTTAAGCACGGTTACTAAAACTTTACAGTGCGTACAATAATGTACATGCATACCCGAATATTTTTCTGTTGTTTAATATCCCACAATATTACAAGTCCGCGTTCATAACCAATCAATAATTGAGATTCAGCTGCGATTTCTAAAATGCACTCGACGGCTCCAGGATTCACTTTGTAATTTTCAGGTCCACTATATAAGCAATTTAGTTCAATTAGAAACTATGCATTGCAAAAATAACAAGGTGTCACTAAATCGTTTACCCTTACTTTTGTAACACAACATCTAGATATATTATTTTATCGGTGATTTCAAATTTTGGAATATCAAGCATATAAATGTTGCCTCCTTCGGTGCCAATATACGCCAGTTTGCAGTCTTCTCGTACAACAATTGAAGAAATCCTTTTGAGTCTGCAAACAAAGTGCATAACAATTACATTATTGATTGCAAATTGAATTTACCTATATTTTACGACTGAGAGTAGAAATTCCAGATTAACTTACTTTCCCTCCAGAGGATACGATTTGACAAGTTGTAAATTGGAATTTTGAAATTTCCATAAATGTAAAGAATTATCATCGCAGAGGGTTATTATCCGACACTGATTAAAACAAATCATAAACCACAATTATTCCTGCATCTGTTATTATATAAAATTATGCTTCGTTTTGGAATAACAAACTATACAACATACCGTTTTTGGCACGAAGCAAATTTTTGTTACAGAAATTTCGTCCTGATGAGGATGTTGTCCGGCATATTCGACGCCCGGTTGGCCAACACTATAGAGAAATGAAACGAAATTTGGCTTTTAAAATCAACCTTACAAAAATGCGTTCGAAAATTTGACTTGAAAGGGCTAATAAACGCTTACACAGTAAGTGCTCCAGTTCTGTTTGCCACAGCAAGGAGCTGCAGTTGTGGGTCATAGGCAAGTGCCGTTGGCTTGGATGGAAAGCCATGAGTAACGGTCTGAAAGTACAATGACAACATGTTAAAAGTTAATAAAAATGGGAACATAAGTGGACTTTTTCATCTTGGCATTTAATATAGCACAACAGTGAGACTTTACCTTTGAGAAGGCAAAAAGTTCTTTTTGGACTTTCACCCTTTCCGCAGAAATATGGGTGCCTTTCCCTCTAATGAACTTCAGCATGTTGGCCTGATCTTCTAGAGCCCCAGTAGGAGCAGATGACGCAAATTCAGTGTAATCTGGTATGTTGACAGCGTTTATTGTCGTTTACCAACCATATGAACACGAGATCACTGACACTAATGTCACCCACGCACAATTTGCCAAATACAATGTTTTCTTCTCTCAAGCAAGAGTTCATCAGTTAATCCTCAACTAATGGCAAACATGTTTTCCAATACCTTTCTCCACGTTCCGTTCATCTTAAAAGACATTCACAGAAGATAATCGCCGATTATATGATAGTTTCCATCTGGCATGGCACACAACTATTTGTTAGATGGCTGACTTATAGGGAACTACGCCATACGTTAAAATATAAATTATTCCATACGCGCACTAATACCTATTCCAACATCGACTCATTTAATTCTACGAAAAGTGACTCAAGACGACGGCTGCTATTACCTACTTATCGATCAAACAATGCCATGAAATGCATTCTCGTCTTGATTTGTTTGGAATCAGTTATTGAAACAAGGAGTAAAAGTTCATTGAAACGCAGTATGAATGCTTTCACTTCCAACTTCACAGTTTAACATGTCGTGTACTTAATTCCAACAAATTCCGAATGTCTGCACCGGATGAAGTTCTTCGTGCGTGGTTCGCTCTTCTCGTTCCGTTGTTTTTTGGAGCTCTAGAAATAAATCAAACAATAATGTAAACACTATTAATAAACTTATTACCCATCTTAAATGCAACTTTTGGTAAAAAAGTTACTTATTTATGAACAGAGTATTTACATGACATGACACTATGACACATACATTTCCGATAACTCCCTGCCCCATCTATTGCTACTTGGTATTTCCTATTTTGTCCGCCCACACGCACATAATTATTGTACAGTATACTTTAGAACTGTTGTTTTTGCGTTATCTAAGTTTCATTGCTGACATCACACATTTGTCACTTCCGTTAATGAACGATAACATTGACTTGTGACTGGACTGGGGAAAGATGCATCATACGAAAATATTTGCACATTAACAGCGAGCGATCCCAACGTACAAATTAAATTGTATATTGTATACGCGATATGCACGCTTAACTATATTTTCCGTTTTTGGTAAAAATTGTAAAAATTTAGCTTTGGCTAGATTAGCTAACACCTTACACAACAATATTATTATTATTTAAATATTATTCTGCTAAACACTACACACAACAATGCGATGATAATGAACACCCATGTATAAACACTTGTTCTGTAGCTGCGATTTCTAGAGAAAGGTAAGGTGTCTCAAATGTCTAATGAATTATTGGTTGGCATATAAAATGGTAAGAAAATATTACAAAAAATTGCATTTCCCTGTCTCTCTGTATTGTTATGTAGCTTATATATCTTGGTCTTCTTAACCGAACAAGCAACTATTAATAGAGTAAGTAAAGTAGTAAGGCTAATAATAATAAAAAACTCTCTTAGTAGTAGACCTGCTAATGTTTGTGGTTCGTTGGTACGCCACTAAGCGGCAGGCCGGGCGGTCATCATCATCATCATGAATTTGCGTGTATGCATATGACGATTTCAAAGTTGGCCGAGTTCCACCTTGGAACCCAATGGATTTTGTAGAGTTTTGGACTCTGATTCCAACGGTACCATTCACATGCTGGAACTCGACCCCCGTTGGGAGTTGTGACGATTTCAAAATCCTTCGCTCGTATTCCCTCCTGCATTAACTTTCAGATTTGAAACCGTCACAACTCCCAATGGGGGTCGAGTTCCAGCATGTGAATGGTACCGTTGGAATCAGCGTCCAAAACTCTACAAAATCCATTGGGTTCCAAGGTGGAACTCGACCAACTTTGAAATCGTCATATGCATACACGTGAACTCATGTGATCGCGGACGACATAGGCCCTCGCAATGTTACGGCCGCTTAGTGGTACGTACATAACAGCAGCTGTACCTTGTTTGGTCAGGTAAGATAACATTATTTTGCATTTTTTGGTTTTTCACCTTCCATTCCATACACACCACATCATATACACTTTATACTTATTACATTCTCTGCCGTGAACTCAACATACAACAACAACAGAAGTAGTAAGAAAGACTTGACTTTTTTATAGCCTTGCTGCCCATATTACTCCATTCCTCCAAAATTACTAGCACACAAAGTCACAATAATACTTGTTCGGTTTTGGGTTTTTGCTCTCTTGTCATTTTTTTTGCTCTCCGCATCGTTGGGCCTTTATGAGTCGTCCATTTCACATTTGCTTATTTCGCTGCTGTATGTGTACACACACTGACACAATCTATATAAGGAAATGAGCAAAAGGACTGCTTACTAACGCCAGGAAAAAAACTCACCATTATAATATATTGTTTGCTTGATGGCAACAATAGTGGTTTGCGTAGAATATATTGTTGGGCTGTTTGGGCAGACGGTGAGTAATAACCAGAAAGAGATGCATTTGTATTTGTACATGTATTGTTGTGGAGAAGATGATGTGCTGTGAGCTGTGAAACAACTTACTAGCGAAAATCACCTCTTCGTCTTATTTGTAACCAAAATTGAGTGCAATTTAATCATAAAGATTAAGAATGTATATATATCCATCCAACAAGCAAACCAAACCACAACATAACATAATGAATAATGAGATGATGATGCTCATATTATTATAAAGCCAAGCACCTTACCTTCTTCCGTCCCCCGTTCACCGATAATAATATTATTCAACAGGAATGTATACAAGACATTTTCAATGCATTATTGTACCCGTAGACCGTCCATCCCTTTGGTTTCATTGTATGCACTCCCAATTTTAAAACACCCAAATGCACCGATATACCGAAGAGAATATTATGCCGTGCCATGATCATCATCAACACTTATTCCCATATTCAAATTGAGTATGTGTGTGAGTCCATGCTACTATTGACTCCATATATTATATACCTTTTGCTTTTGTAGAAATCCTTTTTCACAATTGCTTTTCTGTTCTTTACTTGTTCGTCGTGCGTTACCACTTTACCATAATAATATCATGAAGTGATATTTTGTGTAGGTAAAAAGCAAATCGTTGACTTGTTCGAGCTATATATTGTAGCAGCATATATGTAGTAGGTAAGAAGAGACGGGAAATATTTTCATGTAAACAAACTAGCGTTACATAGAAATTAACTGTTTACCATGGACTATCTCTCTCTGTCTGTGTGTTTGCGTATGACATTTGCTGAGACTTATTTTGCGTTATGGTTTAGAGGCACCAATAAAGGCAACGTCATTATCATGAAATCATGAATCATGCTCTCATAACAGTAGCTTGTTTGTTTTGTTTTGTGAAGATAACACACAATCCTTTTTTGCAAATGGTACAATTTAAATACAGACACGGCATGTTTTTGTTTGAAGTTACTAATCGCACTCTTGATTACATATTGTAATTTGTAATATATGGCAGTTTATGGGAAATCAAATGATCATTGTGCAACACGACGGGTAATAACAGAATAAGCACAATAGGATTAAGATGCAAAGGATTATAAGCTGGGCTTAGAGGATATCATAGTAGCAAACCGAAGCTTCACCCATTCAGCATTATTGGCTTCCCGTTCCGACTCTTGGATGGATGAATTGGATGAGAATGCTTTACTGTTTCAAGCTGCCCCTTTCCCTTTGTTTCTGGATTTGGGGAAGCACTCGCACGGCAAAACTGTCAGTTAATATTTGACATCCTTTTTCAGACTTGTTGATAAAAGCCTGAGGAGAGTGATGAATGGCTTATAAAACAACGTTTAAAATGCCAAATTATCATTTTTTCATTTGATCTTTTATTTTCTAAATAAGCGGTGTCGATAATAAAGCGGAAGTGCGCAATGTTCCCCCATACATTAGTGTTTATTTATGTTTAATCTCTCGTTTTATACACCAGTCTAATTGATATTGATACTCAGACCCACTCATTCATGCGATATTTTCTAATTTTATTATCACAAATGCCATATTGGCAGACATCCCCTCGAACTCCCATTCAATGTTTTCTGCTTGTCGATTGTGTAGTAACATCATCGTTGTCAATTTAAAATCGTAATATTGCTTTCTTTCCTTTTGCTATCGTATCTGTATGACGCAAAATTGGATATAAGTCATGCAGAAAAGAAACTCTTTCAACATTTCATTTTACTGTTCCTCTCTAGTGCAGAGACAAAACAGTGAGTGGGGTGAAATAGGAGTGTTCATTGAAGGCTAATATCAACAGGAGAGAAGGATAGTAAATACACAGGAGAGGACATTGTCAGGATTGTCAGGCCTGCCCATACACATGCGGTAAAATCTCCTTGATAATAATAATATTGTTGTAATGTGTGCATAGGTATATATGCAGCTCATTTCTATAAACTGCACGTATTAGTAAACCAGTAAATACTAGAAAGACGGATGTAAAATGTAAATTGCTAGCAGGATAATATTCCCTGTTTCAGTTTCACAACCTACACTTTGGGAAGGGAATAATCATAAAAACTAGCAGTATCTTGCATTGCTCCATGTTAAAAAGAATGATATCATCATCATCGTTGCGTTGCTTGCTGCACTGAACGGAACACTGAATGGGTGAAACCATGAGAAGAACTTTGGATTATCGTCCCATAATAAATCCACGTCATTCTTACGATATCTAACACGTTCCCTATTCTAATTATTTCATAGTACGTATAAAACATCAACAATGCCAGTGGTCGGGTCGATACCATTAACAGTCAAATAGAAAGGGAGGACGGATGACAGTAATGAATTTTTTTTAATTGCAAAGCAACAAATAACCTTATTTTTAGCAGGGGTAGGTTTATTATGAATGGGAAGCGTGTGAAAGTCGGGTTTCACTATAAAACTGGTGTGTTGAAATTTTTGCAATCACACAGTCAACAAACATAAAAGTTATCTTGCTGAGAAAAGCATGGAATCGTCAGTGTACATTCAACAGTCGACAGAGGGTTCATTATGAATGGGATGAATAGCCTTCTGCAGGGAACGACTCGTTCCTGAGTGAATGAATCGTTATTATAACCATCTGTGGTAGATACCGATACAGCAAAGGTAAAATGTAGAGTGTTTAAAATAATACCTATTATCATCAACAAGCCATCTCTTTACCACCTCACAATTACAAGTAACGACCAAACCGAACAATGGAGTGTGCAGTGGAGCGATGGTAAAGGACTCCAAAAGCCTTTCTATTCTTCATGATGAATCATCATGAACTTTACAAGTTCAGAAAGTGAACACACAACAACCATCTTTCGTCATTATTTCATACTACATAAATAAAAAATGAAACTTTTGTCCGCGTAGTGTTTTACTCCGCTAGACCGCAAACCAAAGTGTTGTTTGTGGACAAATGCAAGTTTTATAAAAGGTTAGAGGAATAAAGTAGAATGTAGAGACTAGAGAGTAAATGGAATCTGCAACTTGCAGCAACCAAGGCTCTCCTCGCACTATCTACTAGTAGCAGACTTTTAGTTTTAGACTTTTTAAGTAATTAACACATACATGCATGGTGTATGATGATATGGTAAGAGCTGCATGTTAAAACATGTTATCAAAAAAATGACTTTGAAATTTTTTCATGAGGAAAGAGCCAAGTTACATTTCAAAGATACAATGTTGAAAGAAATTGCTTTTCCTTTTTTTACTACATTCTCGCATTGCCCCACCAGCAAAAAAACTTGGCTACAACAATTTATATGCAAAGGGCATACATTCTCTCACCGCTAAACCAAACCGCATACGCATTTCGATTACCAGTATTACCTGTTATTTTTACAAACAATGCATTACGGCTGCAATGCAATTCAGTGTTTCATTGCTTCAAATTCACATGTATACGTGTTCATACACGAGGTAAGGGCTTTCAACTTACCGAAAAGTTCCTAACCGACTCTCATTCTGCTATCCTATGTGTGATAAATATTATATTGCATATATGTGCCTAATAGCCCACCAAACTATTCTGCTTCACCCAAGGAAGCAGTGTACCCATAAAAACGAGGCATTGACGGTTTTGAAACATCTTTTTCTCTGTAACGATATATGTGGTTTAAGCACAGCCCTTGACATGGCTTTCACCAATGAAACCCTAGCACCGGTTTAGGAACTCCACCCGATATCAACCACACCTCTGTTTTTCCTATATGGCCTGATCTTTTTCAGTCCAACCAGCAAAGCTATAGTGGCACAACGTTAATATGAGCTGTACTAAGTAAAAAAATGTATGAATGAATGCTTGACTCATACTCATTCCCCTTTGCGTGCCGTATTTACTACTAGGGAACATTATAAGTATGTCGGTATTACTATAAATATTTAGATACACATTTTCAACGGTGCATTTGTCCACTATCTGGCTGCTGTGTTTTCATCATCAGGACAAGACAGCAATGTCTTTTGGAAAAATATTTACAGTTGAATGAGGAATTGTCACGCGTACACATCCAGTTGATGTTAACCAGTGACATCGTAAACTTCAAACACATTTCTTCACTAAAGCGCTCATTCCGATGATGTCGGCAAAGCAAAATTCATCTAATTTCTTGTTGTGTGAGAAAGTGGAGTAGGTAATAAGAATATACGTGTGCTTTTTTGTGTACACAGAAGGTAATATCGTCAGTAAATATCTATTTGAATTGAAAAGGCATATTCATGTATGACTCGTGTGATGATGACGTATACCGAACCAGTCCCATGAAACACCGTAGTAATTTTTAAATAGTAAACGGTAGTAGTGAGTGGAAAATCTTCCCAGGCATACTGCATGTTGTGCCAGAAAAAGTTTAATGTGCATGGTTATGGTACATACATATTTACAATTTGCAAGAGAAGCTGTGTGGCAAATGAATTTCATTTCAGTTGGGAGCCGGCTATGACGGGGAACAGACAAGAATGTTAGTTATTTTCCACAAAACTGTCTGACAACTCGTTTCTTTTGCCTTTTCCAGTTGCAGTACTTCCAAACTACCGACAACCAACAACTGTTTAAGAAAGCCGGTTTCTTTCCAATGAATAAACCATAACTTGACGGACATTTTATTAGACACCAAAAGGACAATGGAGGTGAAGGAGTGGTTGGGCTAGTGCGGTTATATTTGGACTGCTCCGTTTGAAACTAAAATTATACTCCACCCGGAGTAATTTTAGACTTGCAAAAATCCGGTGTTCTTAAAGTGGATGTTAAAGTGTTTTTTACAAACTGTAAATTGTGAGTGAGTTTTTATCATCATCAGTCATCAAACCTCTAATTGTTGTAGGAGGATCGGGAAATACGACTTCCTTATACTTGCAACTTGCAAAGGTATGTGTTTTTGTTTCTCACCATTTGTTCAAGAATTCATGTGACATATTGTGCATTTTTAATAACACAGCTTGCGACTAGCCACAGGGCGAAGCTACAACCAAGCACACACAAGTTTGTGCAACCTATATAGTATAACCTAATTTTCTTACACGTGTAGTGCATTACTAGCAACTAAAGTGAAAGTTGGTTTGAATACGAGACAATAGGTTTATTACAATTAGCTATTAAAGTTTATTTGAAAACAGTAGTTCTAATTTAGATGGAATTAGCAGATTAGTTGTAAAATGGTGGGCAATAATGGATCTGAAATGGGATTTCCCGAGGAAGAAAATCTGATTTTCAAAAAAGATGAACAACATTGCATTACATTTCATTAAGCATGAGGAGGCATTATCCATTCAAATAGAATTTCCATTACGTGAGTAACTTCAATTGGTAATGGCAATCATCAATCTGTTGATTTTTCATGTCATGCACTTGGACCAACAATCAAGGTTTGATAGCTCACATTACTCTGTTGACGGGGATTCGGTACTTAATACTCTTTTCAGAGTAATTTCGCAATTTACGAAAACGCATTTGAATTGATAAATGCTTAATTTTCCCACACATTGCATACGCAATCAGTTTAGCCTGATTGACTACTCCTACATCTGTCGTTTTCACCCTGTATATGAATTCATCATGGGTAAAGAATGCAAAATAAGAAACAGGCCTGTGAAAAATGGCGGTCTAGACATGTAAAATACACGATGATGATAATGAGACTAAAAATATAACAATTTAAGTAAAAATTTCCGATGCAATATGCAATCAGATCCTTTTTGAAATTGCGTCAATCATCACTCCATCTGGTTATACCATTACCATCTCAATTCTCCATGAGTTAAATGTTTACAAAATCTAAAATAAAATGCGAAAAAATGAAGGTCATATACGCTGCAAAAACTGGTATTATTCACGCGAAGTAGTAAAAGTGTTATTGTGTATTTATGCATAAATGTATGCAGATACATGATTACTGCGCACCCAAAGAGCTTTACGCGTCATTTTACAATTTTCATGACATGAGTACTGATAGTTGCGTACAGGAATAAGACAAAAAGCACAGCCTGTAGAATTGGAAATTTGGCAATGAGAAAAGCATTCCATTAATTCCTAAATTTTGTATCATAATACTCCATGAAAAAATAAAGCAATTTCATGTATACGCCATAATAATTTGTAATACAGAGAATATTGTAACATGATTGTGTTTGCTGTTGCTGCAAGTT
Organism: Sinella curviseta; assembly: GCA_004115045.4. Taxonomy (NCBI): domain Eukaryota; kingdom Metazoa; phylum Arthropoda; class Collembola; order Entomobryomorpha; family Entomobryidae; genus Sinella; species Sinella curviseta. The sequence continues at coordinate 9,784,105 of CM023203.3, forward strand.
GAGATCCTTGCTAGAAACTCCTATTGCTATCAGTATTGACTTTGGCTTTTGGCTTAGTTTTCTTCAGGGTTATTTTATACCTAGCCCGAATGTAAATTGGCAAATGTTGGTGTGGGTAGCCTTACATTACAACACTGCATTATTAGCACCACGATAAGCTCACTATTTGTTCGGTCGGTCAGGGTCATACTAGAAGTATAACAAAAGGTGTATGGCTTATGTACGTATCCGGTAAACCGCTTAGTAGCACGGAACATGGCTTTCTGGAACATGGCATTTGTCAGCCCGTTTATTTTCAAAAGAAAATTATAGCTTACATCCGACAATATAGCTTACGTCGAAATACATTACATATTGTTGTATTGTGTATTTACGAACACCTGAACACACAACACACTTGTCATCTCGTCAGATCTCTTCATGCATTATGGGACGGGACATTTTATTTTTATGTACATACTCTATACACCATATTACTAAGTTAATTTTAATGAAAATCAATACGTAGCTATGTGTCGGTTCGTCAATTTACCAGTCTTCTTTGCAAACTTAATGCTACGTACGCAATACTTGAAGAATATTTTCTTATTTTCATCATAATTTATATCCAGTTTAGCAATTAAAGTAACTAGAAATTACACAGACAAGTTTGACTAGATGAATATGAAGTTTTTATATTACTTCTTATTATGAAAAAAAATCCATTTTAAACTGCTAAAATATTCTGATGCAATTATCCCTGTCCATACGATTATAATATGTAGGTATCTGATATATTTTTTGTTTTTATTGGTCTTCTCATTCGTTCCTTTGTCCATTATAAAAAATCTGCTAATCTGCACGTGTTTAACTTTACCTACACGAAGTTTCTGTGCATTTCTGACCACATCTTAAAATTTTCAACACTAATGCATCCCACGGTCACACGCTTTACATGCCATACGCAAGAGAAAGTAAGAAAAGCTGGTGCAATAGAACATTAAGCTTGCATGATGCTTCTATATTCACTCAATTCATAGATGGATGCGAGTACTTATGTCTAGCTTTCCGATATGTTCACTGCTTCCTATAATTTAATTTTGCTGTTGACAGTTTGCCGTGGCGTCGCCCCATATTACGCTTACAGAAAGATGTATATATTTTAATGTGCAACTGCATGCAAAAGAATCCGGTAAAAATTAGTTCATTCCAGAAGACTCAAATGATATAGGAAAGTTACACACTAAACTCATTATTGGATTATATTATCACAAATCACAACTATAGCAAAGTGATGAGGGTTTAGCGATGCCGGCGGAAATGATCATAAAATGCATTTAAGGACGACAACGGTGTAGAATGCTCTTACTGACAGACAGTCATAGTCATGCTGTGTTTAGTCTTTCTCTGAGTCATTCCATGCAACTACGTCTCCCACAGTTGCTTATCCGGAAGGAAGGCACGACTCATACTGTACTCAGAAAGTACTATCATAGTCATAAGTAGCCGGTGCATGTATCCATTGGAAGAAGTTCTGCTGTGCGAATAATGATAATTCCGTTGGAAGCACTGCTGTTATAACATTGAGAGCAATCAAACAGGCATTTTAACCAAACGCAAAAGCGCCATAATGATTAAAATGATAAGAAATAGCAAAAAAACTGCTTTACAAAATTCTCAATCGTTTGGAAGTTATGGCGTAGACAGACAGAAACAGACAAGAAGTTCCAAATGAGTAGGTACTTCTATGCCTGTTGTTATACGCAGTACTTCTTCATAATGATGATAGTGATGACTTTCCCCACAGCTTCGGGATCGGAGTCCGAAACCTCCGAATGTTGGTGACGGTTTATACGGCCAGTCGGTTGGCTGATTGGAGCTGGTGGTGTGATGCTACGTGTTGTGTTTAGGGACTTGAAATCCGACAGACCGGGTATTACGTTGGCTATAAATAAGGCAAGTAGGTTTTCTGGGTTATGCTGTTGCATCCATAGAAGTCAAACTGTGTGTTTGGCGTCTATAAACTTATATAATATTGAATTATACATATAAATACTTTGCCAATCCATATTGCATGTACATTTGTTTATCTCATTGGGTAGAGCATCTTAGATAGACTGTCAGAGAGAAAATTTCACATGTACCTACATAAAATGTGCATCCTTTTTACGGTACATAAATAGATTATTATTATGTTAATAGGTAATGTTAGTGCAGTTGATCTAATGTCCTCTAAACTAAAGTACATTATCCGTATCGACACACGCCAATGGTTTGTACCTTTTTTATATGATGTCACCATCATGCACATGCCAAATATATTTGTTGTGATTGTTTTGTAACGTGTTTTTTGCTTTTTGCCAGTGGCAGTGATTACTATCGCATATAAATACCAAATTTTGTACACTCATATCCGTTCATATAAGTTTATGCGTTTCAAAACATTCAAATTCCCATGCTGCGATCAGTCATTCAATTTGGGGAAAAAGTTCCATTCCATCGCTTACAAAATGAAAAATGAACAGCATAGACCCACAACTCCCTAATCATCGAAATAAAGCATGTATTGACAAGTGACGATGATTAAAGGTGGATAAATAGGTTCTTATGCTAAACTCCATGTCCAATTGATTGTCATATTTTATCTAAACAACATCAACCTGAATTAGGCGTACCTGCGCTTGTTTCTTGTCCATTCAAATTTGAGATTTGGATAAAGGTACGCAGTAGTACGCACAGTGTTACAAGCCACAGTTGACATTAATCGTGACATTCGTGATCAGTTCCAATTGAGTGCCGGTATTTCACTGACATTTGTGTTTGTTCTGTGTCGTGTCCGATAGAGTTTGCCAAAAACAGAAAATCGTATCACGCAACGCATTTACATTTGCCTACTTTCCCCTCTCCAATACCTTCATATGAATTTCTCTCTCCTTGCTAGTTCTAATAATATAACATAGCACACAATTGGATAATTGTATTGAATTGTCTCTAACGTCGTAGCCAGGCTTTTGTTATTCCAGATATTTTTGAGTACACTCCAAATACATCATGTAAAAGTGTTATCCAAGGATATAGCTATGCATAGTGGCGGAAAAATAATTAATTGGTGAATTATAAAGTAAGGTTGTTTTCCCCTTAAGATATTTTTGTACACGTGTTTCTAATATTCTATTTTTTTCCTCCTTTGGATAATCCACTTGTGGCAAAAAATGTCTCATCTCTTTGATAATGTGGATTGATCTTCATTGCGCAACTAAAGTGCTTAGATCCTATCTAAAACCTGACGTCTGTGATAATTGAACTAGTATTCTGTGTGCGTCTTACTGGTTCTTAATTGATGATCATAATTAGTACATCGACAAGGACAGTGACTTCATGAACGCGACCTAAAGGTATTTATACTGATCAAAGTTTAACTTATCGAGACCAAAATTATTGTTAAATTGTACTCTAATACGTATGTAAAATTATGCAAGTTACGTTCACACGTGGGGAAATTAGTAATTTGTGACGGTAACGTTTTTAGTGTATGTGAAAATTGTTTGAGATTTCATGAAAAATAAGAACTTCCCAAGTACTTTTGGAACTGGATCATGAAAAATGCGCTAAATTATACTTCATACCGGGTCCTCATTTTATGTAGTTTCGCCTAAATGATTGCTTTATATCTAATTCTAAAATCATAATTTCTTCAATTTAAAAACAGTAATGAACTTAATTGCGCATTATTGCGTCTTTAATGTTTCATTGTACTTCATACTGGTAGTTCTTTCAAAGAAATTCGGACAAATAATCCTACCAAAAACTTCATGATATGTAATACGTGCATATATGCTTCATTTGCTCATATTTCGTGGAATTCATAATATTCATAAACACTTTTAGTCCACAACTTATAATTCAAAATAATGCAACTGGAGGAGAGCGGTGCTTTTTGCAAGGTCTTTATAACGCGGCGTTTTGGAGATTTCGTAGCATCTGTACTGGGAATGCGCCATAAGTAACACCGCTTAATTAATGTTAATAAGTGAGAACATGATGAAATATAATGATGAACATGAGATTCACACCAGATATTTTATGTACCACTACAATGAACGAGCATTTGTAATTTCGTCTAAATAAGTGCTGTTAGATAAATGAGGAGGGGAGTGGGAACCACTTTTCATCTTAATTCTAATTTAAGCTGCATACAATACTGTGCATTAAATGTGAATGTAATACGTGTCATAGAAAGGGGGTAAAAGTGCACTTTCCTCATTCAATCCTCTGTTACATTTACAATGTCACTGCAACTAAAAGCCCTGTAAATAAATCATAACAGGCTTAAATTGCTTTTGATCAGGATAATTGCGGTTTCAGTTGCCTTAACCTTCACACTACTGGCTTGAATAGTTCACTTCCTTCATCTTACGCGAGCATTCAAGCTTAACGCATCATAGCTTTTCCCTTTCTAAAGGAGCGAAAGCTGCTTTATATGCCAACATGTATGTCTGTCCGTCAAGTTAACGAACCGGTTCACACGTTTTAGGCTGCTAGTCAGAAAACAAGAGAACCGCAAATATATAGATTGAATTAGTGAAAGTTTATATGTCTATTGATTTGACACTGCTTTCACAAAATGATGTCTATAGTCTATATCCAAGTCAAAACGCACACACTCGTGTCAGTGATAACTAACCCGGGGATCCAATCTTGGCTCTGGCAATTAATGTATTCGTTCCCCTTTCGGTACTTGTCTAGACTTAATTGTTGGATTTATTTCATAGAAATAATAATTGTTCATTTGAGGTACACCCGTTGGGCTGCTTTCCATTTTTGAAAACAATCTTAACATATACTGAGGTATAATAGTTATTTAAATTCCAAAGGTAAATGGTAGCTGTCATTGAAAGTAATGAAAACAAATGACTACATAATAACACGACCGTGTGTACGTGCAAAGATGGCGGTTATAATGTAATAATCTACGAGATAATTAATCAGTGCTAAATGTCAAAGATTATAACACGTAGTCTACATATAGCCTTGATAGTCTACGTAGACGTTTTGAATTGGGGGCAAGGGACCGCAGTTACATAGCATTTAGTAGATAGAATAATTCGCCTTAAAAATTGAAGATGAGTTAGTATTAGTGCTTTTGATTATTTGACATTAAGTAACATATCACACAGTAAAGATTTGTCATTTACACTGATGTAAATAGGTATACTGTGAACAAAATGACATAATGTCATCGCGTCTATCTTTGACAGTTTCCCAACCATCCTGTAAGTCAATATCTTCCAAGTCACAGCTTGAGGACATTTAAACCGCAGTCATGGCTGATTTCATAACTTTTCTCAATGTCGTGAATGGGTAAGTCCGATTGCGAATGCTTATCATACTAAATATAACACTTGTTTGTGGATGGGGCAGTTGACTGACACTTTGATAGATAGAAGGCGTGCATGCTAAACGTAATAGCTACCCAGCTTTCATCAATTAGATCTAGTACACGTGTATCTATAGACCCATATTGTCAAACTTCCTGCGCTCTTAGGCAAGGAAAGTACAAAGATTAAGGATTAACATAATTTTGGTGTCAACCGACAACGTGATACCGTCAGATATCTTGTGCATTAGTTTATTACTGGAGTTCCAAGTTCTGTTTCATTTCACCCCATGAGATTAATCTTGAGACTCCATCCATGAGACAGAACAGAAGTTCCCAGCTCTGACTTTACGAGTCTTAAACTTTTCACTTCAGTGCAGACCTTCGATCGATGCATTGCGTGATTGATACGTGGTATTGATTAGATATTTAAATTGAATGTTCTCTGTATTTACATTCACGTCACTTATGATGTACCTTTGTTCAGTCAGTTCATGCGGCATCGATGGTACGATCTCTGTTGCTAGCAACTCTTGCTGGAGGCTAATATATGTGTCGTGCAAAAGTGCAAAGTAATAATTCTGATGATAATAATATAGTAATCAGGTTTTTACTAAACGAAACTTGAATGCGGCTCTTTCATGAAATCATATGAAACTTTTTTCCCAAACATTATAAATTAAGGAAAGTACGCAAAAAATCACGTATCGTACGATGAAATTTCATAAGCAATCAACTCTAGTCCTTATTTATACACATCCACACGTTGCAAAAAACGGCTGTTTAGTATTTAGCAAATAATATAATTATAAAACTCGTAAAATAAATCCAAATGTAAGATGATGATTGCCAAGTTTCTTGGCACTCATAAAGAGATTAAGGCTGTGATGGCTGATGTATTTTGCTACTGCATGCTTTACGTGAGTTTTAAAAAATGTAAATTTTTTAATGTGCAAAAAATCTTCCAATATATAAATAACAATAGATCCATTCTGTACATTTCTAATTAGGCACATGGCGCATTATCTCTCTTTCCCCAGCTGGTCCACTTGAAAAGAAAATTGCCAATTTTCATTCCAATTCCATTGGAGTCATGGCATAACCTCCAAAAACTCCAAAACGTTCCCCTCATCATCTTGGTCGGCTATGATTATGCAAAAATCATTTTACTGCAATAACTGTTTTGACTATTCATATTTATGAATGACTTGGGACGATGGTGTGATGTGGTAACTTGTATGTATACTGCTTGCATGTAGCCTCTCATACGAAGAACAACTAACTTCTGAGATAGTTCATAAATATTATCGTGCAGTGTTGTCCTAGCCTCTTTATGTACGTAGTTCTAAACTCTAAAAAATACAAACAAATTGCTTCTTATCTCCATTTGTATACTTTGTATGTAAGTAAAGAAATTGAGTGTAAGAAATCCTTCATAATTGTACAACAAGCTTACTTTCTGTGCTCAAGCACTAAACATTTTAGATAGGGAATCCCACTTTTCTTTCATATCATCTCTCTGACTGACCGACTAGACTTTTAGTAGGTTTTTGCATTGCTTGCAAAGCGTTGAAGCGTTGCTGCAATGAATGAATTGTAATTTGCAAAACACAGCAAAAATTAACAAATGACAAGCCACCACCACCGCGTAGTGAAGCTGCTGCGTATGGTGTTTAGTGTTGTTCTTAAAATCATTGTATACGTTAGCTTGTAAACTACTACGCACCCTTCAAATGAACAAATCATTTGGGGACCACGTTAGCTATTAATAAGTATTCATCATTCATGTACTGTGTACTTTATGCGTAGGCTAAAAGGATCGCTTTTTTTATAATAGCTAGTTAACAAATGAATTTCCTTTTCCTATACAAAATACAGAATCTCATGTCAGCATCAGCAGCGCATATGCTATTCAAAACATCATGCAACCGTGCGTCACCTCCACCAACATTAGCCATAAACATTCAAGCATTAAAAACATTCAATTCAATGAAACGTGTCGAATGCGAACCACGCTGACTTTTTGTATTTTGCTGACGCTGCCTGCGCTGCATATTAAGACTATAAACTATATAGGAGGTATTTGCACGAAAATTGCGAATATTTGCGCTTATGACGAGTATTCATTTTATAGCACGATCTATATGCTGTTTATGTTGCTGGTTTCTACATTCAATTGTTGTTAAAAATATGGAACAATCATGCTATCCTGACTATCCTCCTATGCATCCATCCATACATGTTACATACAATTTTCAATACTATTTTATTATAACAACAATTTTTACTCCTATCAGCAGTGCTGATTCAGCACTCCCAAATAAAACTACCTAAAAGTGTATGTAATGTAGTACCAGCGAGTAACTGGCTAAAAAAGTTATCTTGAAACATTTTGCTACTACTGCAGTTGTTAGTGATACAATCAGGAGCATGCAAGCAAAGCAGCGTTTATGATAGTCTAGAGTCCATATGGATGAACTGGATTGGTGGTTGCAGACTATCGCACGATGTGATTCACACACATTGCGTGGCAATTGCAACGCTGCTGCTGCTACATACGAGTCGCTGACTATAGTCATCAATGTTTACTTACCTACATGGAATGTTGGAGAAAAGTAGGATAATAGATAGAGAGATGGAGTTTTTTTTGGATACCAAACAATAAATGAGTTTCTCACCTCACCTATTGTCTTTATCGTAGTGTCAGAGAGTCAGGTGTATGGGTGGCTATATAACTTATAACATGCATGTCGTGCCATGGCCGTAGTAATCATGCCATCAAAAGGGAAACCGCACCAAAAGCATGCATTCAACTTGTGACGAGTGACGACGTCTACACACATACAGCTATGATGATGATAATTGTGATGGTGGTAATTGGTAAATGAGAGACGTATATCGTGTCAGTGCCTAGTTAGGGTTATCAATATCATTTTCGGGTTTTGTAGGCAGCGTCAATACTTTTGTGTCAGGTGCCACAGGTGTGTGTGTACTGCGTACTCTGTGCTTCGGTTCGTCAGAGTCAGAGTTTAATTTCTGTAATATTGAGTATATGATTTTTTGGTTGCCGTTATCACAGAGCTTAAATGGGTGCGTTGTTCGTTTCGTTAACATTTAAAGTAATTGCTCCGGTCGTAATCGTAATATTTTATCGTAATGTAAACAGCAGAGTTTGTAATGTAATGCGTTTTATTGGAAACGGATGGGTGTTTAGTTTATGGGAATGATGAGAATGAGGATGACTGATACATTTTTTGTTTTTCATGTGATTTTTTTCCAGATTGCTGACATCACTCGTGACTAGATCGGAAGGAAACAAAAGTAACAACGATATATATTTTCAGACACTTGCTTCCTGGAGGCTCATTGCGAAAATGGAAAGTGTCTGGTTAATTTAATATTGTGCCACTTGTTGTGGATTGCGTTAATGTGACTACTACGTTGATCGTCAAGGAAAGGAATTGTCCAGCAGGAGTAGTACAAGCACCAACTGTCTTCATCAGCAACAGGAGAGAGTCTCACAGAGAGTGACTGTGGTGGGTGTGAAGAAGAGCGTGTGGACGGCGTGCCGTAGTTTCTTCTACTTCCAAAATCTACCATCAATTAACTTTGGTTTAGTAGTAAGAAAGGAAAAAGGGGAGGAGGACATTTCCTCAAACCACCGCAACCACGGCACCGAACACGACCCAGTTGGAAATGTCAAACACACCAGGATTGGTGGGATCTGCGACTTCCGCACGTAGTCCCACTGGGAATGGTGCGGTTGTCATTCCGGAAGGTGAAGGAGCTGGCAACAGAATCCCGACCAATAAGTCCAGTCAGAAATTAGTGAGTGAAGACTTTCTCCAGACGAGTTCAACCAGCAATAGTTTAGGGGCTGGCAGTAGTGCGGGAGGAGGAGATAATTTAAGTTCAAGTGACGATAACACTACAGAAATGGGGAGGAATAGGACAAAAGTTAGCAAGATGGAGTGGGTCACCGTATTTATATTATTTTACGTTAATTTAATTAATTATATGGATCGCTTTACGTTAGCAGGTATGTTGTCATCTCTAATTACCTTTGTCTATACTGATAATAAGCCAAAAATGATTAATTATGTGTTGTACTCATACCTTTTTCATTTCTAATTCGCAGGTGTATTAGACGATGTTAAAACAGCTTTTAGTATTGAAAAAAGTCAACAAGGTTTGCTTCAAACAGTATTTGTGATCAGTTACATGGTGTTTGCCCCGATATTTGGTTACATGGGAGATAGATATTCCAGAAGAGTTATCATGTCATTTGGAGTTCTTTTGTGGAGCGTGACAACGCTTGCTGGCTCGTTCATGGTACGATATTAAATATTCTGTGCAGTTGGCAGTTATGCAATTATTTTGGAATGTAGATTGGAATGTACACGTGCTTCATATTTTGCGTCTGTGTTTTTAATACAGGAGAACAGCTTTGGCTGGTTTGTCGCGTTCCGAGCTATGGTTGGCATTGGAGAAGCCAGCTATTCTACAATTGCTCCAACTATCATTTCAGACCTTTTCCTCGACGATGTTAGGTCGAAAATGCTCGCTTTATTTTATTTCGCTATTCCAGTTGGAGGGTGAGTTACTTAATCAATAGTTGGCTCATAACAAAGTGCGTCATGATCAGGAAATAAGTATAAAATGGTTAATGATTTTATTTATTATTTTCCGTATTTAGAGGATTGGGCTATATAGTAGGAGCTCAAGCGGCTAAAATTGGAGGCGCATGGTATTGGTCTCTTCGGGTGACGCCATTGTTAGGTGTGATCGCAGTGATATTGATACTATTCCTTATGGTTGATCCGCCTAGAGGTGAACGTGAAGGATCAACAGCACTAAAGCCTACTGGATGGGGAGAAGACTTAATGTACTTGTTTAAAAAGTATGTGCAATTATAATAATATGAATTTTCCATACACATTACATATGTATTTTTAGACCATGAAGAAGTTTTAACTATTGTCTAATTAATTTACAGTAAGAGCTTCATGTTGTCAACTCTTGGGTTTACTTGTGTAACTTTTGTCACTGGAGCATTAGCTTGGTGGGGTCCCACTTATATTTACTATGGGCTTCGTTTACAAGATGGTGGAGAAGCCAGCAAACAATCTACGTGAGTACATGCTATTTTGTATTGAACAAAGTATAAAATTGTGTTATGCCACTCAAATACCATGTATAGTTGTATTGTAAAATGTCACTTTGTAATATTTGAAATGTGTGTCACTCTTACTAATCATAGTGAATTTGAATTGCAGTGTGTCATTTTATTTTGGCGTTATCACAATGGTTTCCGGAATTATTGGAGTTCCATTGGGCGCTGTAGCAGCAACTAAACTGCGAACTAGAAACTTGCGGGCAGATCCTCTGATATGTGCCTTTGGTCTATTAGTCAGTACGCCTCTAATATTCGGAGGAGCACTGCTTGCTAGGAATAACGAGGCTCTTTGCTTCACACTGATCTTCTTTGGAGAAATATTTCTGAATTTGAATTGGTCCATTGTTGCTGACATGCTTTTGGTAAGGATCTTGAAGACTTGTTTATGAATACCACATGGACGAAGAAACAACAATAATTTGTTCACTCATGATGTTTTCTACTTTCCCAGTATGTAGTTATTCCGACCAGGAGATCGACGGCTGAGGCGTTTCAAATTCTGTTGTCACATGCCCTTGGTGATGCCGGCAGTCCGTATTTGATTGGACAGGTCGCAGACTGGATTAAGGAAGCCCTAAATGACGATATTGCGAATAATAATGGCACGACAGTAGCTGGAACCCTGCTGTTACCAACCCAATCAAATAATTCGACTGATCCATATGTCGAGTTCCAAAGTCTTCAATATTCCCTTTTTACAACCGTCTTTGTTCAAATTCTTGGTGGCGTCTTCTTCCTTATAACAGCGTGGTACATTGTTGATGACAAGAAAGACTGTGACGGGATTATAACACAATCATCGGGTGAGTCTATTGCTGCAAATGTTCAAAATGGTGACGATCATAAAATTAGCTGTAAAAGAAAAACAACAACGAAAAACTCTACAAAAATCGTAGCTGGTCCTGCTTCCTCCATTCCTGCTGATGAATCTTCTTCATCGTCAAACGGAACTTGACAGAGAAATATTTTTTACGTACATGATTAAATGACGCCAAATACGATACGAGACACGTTTCTGCAACTTTGTATTTTCTTCATGCTTAATTGTACTATACTTCTACATTTCCTTTTTCCCGTATGTTGTGCTTATCAACATACCTATTATATCTGTTCGTCCGTTCTGTATATTTTACAGTTTATGTTTTGTTGTTGTGACTTTACCAATGCGTGCACAGACGAAAGGAGTGGTTGTTATTTGCTTTAGCATTTCTCTTGCGTACAATTTTGTGTTGTTAAATGAAATTATACTTTATTTGTAGTAGTTTATATATTTTGTGTTCACAGTATTACTGTAACTCTTAGTTTTTTGTATTCTGCACTCACAAAATTTAATCCTAGTTTTTAAATCACGACCGCAGTCCAATCAAAGCCTCTTCTTAAGCTTATCATCTTCTATTGCCTCTGGGCCCCATTTGAGACATTTATGAATTCCATTGTTTGTAAAAGAATTGATTTTATTTTGTTTGTTTATAACTTTCACTTTTCAATATCTTTGTAGACCTTTCACTTCTGCCTACTATGACATGTAGTTAACCCTTTTAATATTATTTAGATTTTAAATATTGCAGTAATTATTTTTATACCAAATTAATTATTTAAAAACTTGCATATTTTATACAAACCCAGTTGGCATGTATAATGTATTGGTATGATTAGACAATGAGAAGGACTTGGAAATGAAATCGGGAAAGATTGGATCAGCCAAAAGCAAGCAATCTAATAACCAGACGTCAGATGTCAAATCTGGTGTTGGTCCACTTTTCAAAGTGACCCAGAATATCCCTGGCTCAGTTGAGAGTGGTTTAGAACTGGAGGCACAGGTCGTAAGCACTAGTTTGTAAAAATATGCAGCTCCTCACAGCCTCTCGCTCCTGAGTCGTTTATAGTTTTCGCCTGCCTGAATGATTGATTGAATGATTCCATTTTTTTCGACTTCTCCTCTACCAGTACCGGTAAATCAGTTAATATACAAATCTTAGGCTATTGTTTTGTTGACTTCACCAAACGCTTTAAGATATTTTTGTGTGCCATGTGCTTATCATTTTTGTTATTGTAACATTAATTAACAAATTTTGCCAATTTAATAAAATTAACATGCCTTTTTTTGTATTCGAGCAGCTTCCACGTTTGCAGTTTGTCTGCTCTCAATTCGCTTACCTGTGAAAGCCATTTGAAATTGTCGTTGTCTGTATATATTGTAAATTGTAAAATCTTGTGTATACTGCTTCAATTATTTGCTCGTAAACCCGTGAGCGTTTGTATAGTTTAGTTATTCATGGCTCAAGCATGACTATTTATGACTCATGACAATACATATTTGTTTAACTTTTAACGATTATTAGATGTTTATGCTCTATTATATTTGCTTTGCATATTTAAATCGTTGTCTCAAAATTTGATGTAGTTTTTCCTGGAGTTAGCTCGTTGTACATTGATTCTGCATGCTGTTCACAAGGGATGGAGAGGGGTGGGATTGTGATTGGTTACAGGGAGGGTATTTAATAGTGGATGTAACTACATACTACACGGATTCATAAACTATGTTTTCAGTTAATTACTGTTTTACTACTACAATTTGTCTGTTAATGACATTTGGACTCACTGTGGTCGTAGTCCGGCAATTTTTTTAAAGGGTTGAATGTGCTAATGATATACATATGGTGCTGGTGATTCATCTTCGTTACAAAAAATGTCCGTAGTCCGTACATTATTGTGCACATGGTACACAAACGGGATTTGTAATTAAAATGGAATGATTTTAGTACTTTGATAAGTTATGGGATGATACAATCGGTAAGCTTATGAAAATTCATTGAAAGTCTAAACATCTACATTGTTTTTTTAATCCATAGGCGGTCACTTAATGCACGATGAAGCGTCTTCTTCCCAGACTGATGACGAGGATGAGGAAAGGCAAAGTCTTCGACGCCAACGTTCATCGTCTTCATCGTACAGATAAAGCTCAATTACATTTAGGTCACATTAGCTTTGTACGTTTATTTGTTAGAGATGCTCAATCAGCAATTTGTTTTTAGTATTTTGCGCAAATTCCTCGGATACTGATTTCCTAGATTCTCGCACTCAGTTTTAGTTACGACGACAAAGACTTCTATCTATATAATATACATTCGCATTGAGTTGGGCTTAATGTATCAACTTGTTTCGTGACTGATAACTTGAATATGTTGCCGTACTCGGCTGAGAAAGTCATTTATATAATTAATCTCTTGGAAAATTTTCCGTGCTACGAAAACCGCAATTGGTTACGTGCGAAAACCTGTGCTGCTTGTCGTTGGTTAAGTTGTACTGATGATAAACAAACAAGTAGTAAATCTCTGTTTATTGTGACTGATCTCATTTTTTCGATTCTTCTTGCCTTCATGCCTATATATTTTACATGCTGATTTCCGCTAGATATAATATGTATGTATACTTACATGTGTGGACACAATATTTATTATGGTCACAAAAAAGATTTATCCTCATAAGAAAACATACCAACGCAAACCATCCGAGCCGTACTTTGCAAGTCTACACTTAAAATAATTATAACTGCTACTTCAAGCAGTATTTTAAAAAATACCCAGGAACGTTAAAATAATGTCTATCTGATTTCTACATTTTTTGTAAATTTCTACATTCAAAAGATGATTACGACGGCTACAACAACGGTGAAATACGTAAACCATTTTGCAATTTCAATTTGCATCAAGTACAAAGTGTGATCGTACATTAGTTGATTTTACTCTTCTTCTTCATCATATTTTTCGGAGACGACAACGTATTTCGTTGTGCAACAACCGCTTTAAATAGGTGCTTTACGTGTCATACAAACTGATGTAAATATAGTTGGGTATGTGCATGTTTGTGTTGTTTTTACAATGCCTCTTATTAGGATGGAAAATTATTGCAAAATTTGAATGGGAGGCTGCGAAAGCGGCCGCCGGACAATAATGATAATAATTACTATTAATTATTTTTATATACGTAAAGTGAAGGAAGGCTTCATGATGAATGAAATGAGAACTACTACTTTAATACTGATAAAACATATTTAATGTAACCAAAAATCGGTGTACACAATCATGGGCTACCATAAAAGCAACTTTGACATAACATAAAAGATACGTAATCATTAAAATATTGCCACAACCTTGTACTATGGAATGGGCAGGCGTGTGTGCGTAATTGCAAGAAAAAAAATTGATACGCTGTTGACTGAATAAGTTTGTATTTCAATGTCGATCAAGAGCTGGGCTGACCATTACAACTTTTACAACTACATTATATCAGGCTAGCAAGAGAGCATGGAAGCAAGGCCAAGGTCTGGAAAGAGGAATTGAAAAGACCAAAGACTGAAAATAGCTATTTAGTACGACGGGTTAAAGGAAAATAAGCTATTAAATTAAAAAATAAATTATTGTGTTGGGACTTTGGACAGGCATGTTTGTCTGTAATATAATTAATCAAAGAGTTTATTGTAGATACGTCTCATGAAAAAACAGATATTGAAAGCCATAGTAGAATAATTAATACAATAATTATAATTTAAAATAATAATGTTTCTCGTTGCAACTGTTAACTTCTTTGTATATGAAATAAAACTATATAGTTTATACTATGTATTTAATGTTGATTGATGTACTTTGTTTTAGTGAACAAAATGGCAGATAAGCTTTAATAACAAAAAATATTATATACTTAACATCGCTTAGGTAGTTCATAGGAGTATATGCCCATTCTTCCCAAAACAGTGAAAGCCTTGTTTCTACTCAATCGTCACAACATCGTCATTTGATATTGTCAGTGGACCTCTGATATCATGTGAAAAATAAAATAAAAGCTCATGTTAAAGTAAATGAATGGAAGACAAACCAAATATCAGTAAACCCAGTCGATGTATTTACCAACGCATTAAAAATGCTTCCAATTTGTATCCATTAAATAGGCTGGAAAATTATTGAAGCAGGCAAACAAAATGAAGCCGTGACGTTAGCTATTTATACTACAGTACGGTCAACTTTTTAGTTTGGAACCCAGGTGCCAATAATTGAAGATTTAGTGAAAAATTCGACCTACGTATATTTATTTCTGATGTTTTTGATGATTTATAGTTGGGACAATAAAGGAATTGTTTCAAAAATAAATGACAATTTGGTCATGTTCAATAATGAGTAGGCACGGCGTTGGATTGAATTTGTCAAAACATTGCAAGAGACTAGTAAAATTATGAGAGATATATAACAATCAACAATGAAAAAAATATTCAGTGAAGAAGATATTCGGTAGGTCGGACTGTACTGTTTGTCTGTATATGAAATTAAACTACACAAAAGCTGATTTTGTTATAACCGTGAGTTATTCAAGATATTTACTGTCTTCTTCAAACCCCAGATTTTTATAAAACCAATTTGACAAAAATGAAATTCTGTTAAACAACAAATAGTTAGTAATAAGTTATTAGTATGTATGTATTTATTATAATTATTATTATAAAACTGTATCACTTGAAAAATAACAATGGACAAATTGCATGTGCCGATTTAAAAATTGCTAAATTATATATAAATTATATTATACATGTTGTTAACAATTTTTCAATAAAAAATAAAGAAGCAATTTGGGATTAAACTCATCTGGATTTGATATTCGTTGATTGATAAACATTTTTCATACATTGCGTATTTTCAAATCTCAACATGCATATATTGGGAACTCCCTGGAATATATTTTACAATCTTTATGCTGGATTGATTGGAACACAAACAGTAGTTCCAAACATAAACATTTTTGCAATACAAAGCAATACGGTATTGTTATCGTGTCTGATGACTGATGAATCATGGAATTATTACAATTTAGAAATAATTCAGAGTATGACTAGTAACGAGTGATAATAATAAAAACGATGATAAATTTCATACGCTGCTAGAAGTTACGTAGCTTCATTTTTCACTTTCGTGTTGATAGAGCAAAATGTTTATGCACAAATCTCATTCATAACTCATTTTGTTACCATGACATTACTCGGGGCATTTTGCGATCGTGATAAAACTAACGTGTACAATCTTCATAGGCATAAAGGCATAGGTAATTGCATATAAATTTCTATCATGTTTTTGCTTAGAGAATAGAGAGGAAAAGACGACATTTCTCTGTGATTCTCATTTAACAAGGAAGTGTACCATTATCGCGCTTGGTTACGAATTTTTACATGTATTTTAAATGGGGGGAATTTTTGGCACACTTCAAAAATTGCAATTTTCGTCACAGACGTTTACATGGGAAATGCCAGTCTCTTCCCCTCTAGATTATATATATTTACTCTAAAAGTGTTTTTGTGTACTTGACTAGTGTTAAACAGACACCCTGTTGCAGAAAGTCGTTTGAACCCCTCTATCGATTATAAATAAAATTTTTTCACTCCTTTGCCCCCCACACCCCAAAGACGTCGACCCCCATACTTCCGGTCAATGACGAGCTGGATGGCTAAAATTCAATAGGGAACGTCCCCTTGGGCAAAGGTATCTCTATACCAAATTTGAGCCAAATCGGTCAACGTGGTGGGAAGTTAGAGTGTTTACGGACAGACAGACAAACATATCAATCGCTATAACTACCTTTCAAGCATTTCATGCTTCCGGTAGTTAATAAATGCGTTTTTGTGCCATTCCATTTCATCACTATGATCGGTTGCCGTTAGATACAGTCGAGATTTCAATGTCAATTTAGGAAGTAGACAGTGACTATGAATAACTAGGTATGCATATTTTACCAGTCGTACTACGAGGTGTTATCACTGAATTACTTTAGTGATAGTGGAAATTGTTACTATTAGCTTATTTAAAGCTACGTAATGCACATTGTCACAAATAAAATTGTCAGGGACGGAAGGGAAGAAACAGCGGATCATCAGTATCATTATTATATTGCATTTTGAAATTACAAGGAATTACATTAGTAATATCAGTAATTAAATGCAACGACCCTTATCCGTTTGGCTTTGATATTCATGCTTGCTCCCTATTTTCCATAATCATAAAATACGATGAAACATAATTAATGAATTATGTTCAGATATGTATGGACATTATTTTATATAAAGAAGATGATCAAATGCCAGTTGGGCCATCTTGCACATGGACTTCGTTATGCACAACTACCGAATTATTACCACTTTAACTGAAATGAACTAAATGTCAATAAAACAACAACAAAGAGGACAATTAGCACGGGAAGGAGAGCCCTGCTCTCTTTGTAAGCAACTCTTCAACATTACCAAAAGGAGGAACTACCAAAAAATCATACTATACAAGGTTTGGGTTGTTTCTTTTGGCGAATGGAATAATAACATGATGATGATGAGAGTTATTACGGTCACCCAAACCATATAATATGACGTTGTGGTTTAAAACACGCCATGGAACAACCGCTGTTCGTTTCCTTCCTTACTACAGCCTACCTACTTCGACTTTGTGTTCACTGAACTGTTCAAAACACATAGGTAGTTAGGAGTCAACAGTGCAGAAAACATTTTGCATTTCCTAACAATTTAAAAATTTGACATATAGCGAAATTGCATTCATGTCTATACAAATATGCTCTTCCTGAGATTAGGGCAGCAGATGAATCATCTATTACCTTAAACTAATATTCTTTTTTAGCTAAGTGGTTCTTAAGTTCATACCACCAATTAGCTTGAGTAAACTGAGCTTAAATATTTGCGTTTATTAATCAGCAGTTTGTCGACTAAACTAATCTTGCAATTAGGATAGACTTTAATTTAAATGAAAGTAATGACTATTTTTATTCGGCAATTGCAAGTGCTCCTTTTTTACGATCAGTCTGTCAGTAGGTGTGGTTTTGTGCATGATAATTATAACTGATAATGCACACATATGCATTATATAATATTATGAGCAATAATTATTACTGCCGCCGCTGGTGGCTGGTAGTTGGTCAAATCCTAAGTACCTATGCAATACACTGCGCATACTTTCATGACTACGCTTGTCCGACGAATTCAAAGATTGGTTCTCATTTTTGTTATGCAATATTTAAAATTGCAAGCAAATCCGCGAGGAACTTGACATGTTATAGACGTTGCTTCATATTTTCGTCAAACTATTTTACGTGACCAGTAATAAGACAGACTGAAAAATTTGAAATCTCGCCAAATTAACGAGTATAGGGACAAATTGCGCATGTGCACCAGGCTAATGAAGACGCAGGGACGAACGGTAAATGGTAAAAAGTAGAACGCTTCTAGCACATTTAATATAATCTTGGGATTACGTCGTAGCGCCACCAACAAACTCGTCAAGTGTGCGATTTCAGGTTTAGTGTGCATGAATGATGAAGACACCACCAACACGGCACCAAGTAGTCAAGTAGTCATTTTATTCCTATTACGTGAGCGTAAGGGAGATGATGGGTGATCAAATTTTCAGAGATGGAATGCAAAACGAATAATAGTTTGGTGGAGAGATGCAAAAGGAGTAAAATTATTTTTTATTCGCAATATAATATGTATTTATTTTGTATTTGCGGGAATAAAAAGATAGCACTAGTGTAGTTGAATGGTTGACGAGGATAGGGTCCTTCGAGCGGAAAGCAAGTTGAAACGTATGCAAACGAAGAGGAGCGCATGTATGCTTGAATAAAACTATTGTAACATCACCAATTTCATTCTCATCGTAATTCTTATCATGTGTACCTATATTGTTTTAAAGTTCGTTAGGAGAGGAATATCATATGCAGATGATATTATAATGCACTAGCAGTTAGTTAAAAAATCCATTTTCAATTCTCGAACGAGTGACCAAATGTCTAATCATTTGGTTTAATTCGTAGGTACTTGGCACGTCCAAACTACACATATGCACATCTTATCAACTGCATTGCCTATTTCACGAATCCTCCAACTTGCATTTTAAAATCTGTGATGAGTAAATAGACTACTACTGTTGCAGTCGAAACAAGAGCGTAAAGATCATCGTCAATTGACGGACGTCATCTTCTATATCTCAGACAACGATGCCTATAATGTGTGTGAATATCCCAAAAAAACAGTGTCCTTTTCTATTTTTGATGCATTCATTCACATAATAGCACTGCAAAATTAAAACGCATGACAAACTGCAAACACAAAAAAAGTAACGTTCATGATTAAGGTAAACGAACATGGCGATAGTGCGAAAGCGATACATCGTTACATCTTACGAATACACTGTTATTTATTCTGACAGTTTGTTCGCAGTTCGGAATGGATACGTTACAATGTCACTAACGATTAAGGCAATTCACGTGGTTTTTTGGTGTACTAGTTGACATTGATGTGCAGGTATGCAAAATTCGTGCGATACTGGATTTTATATACTGGATAGCCTTGAAATCATGTGCCAATGCCTCTGAAGTTACTCGCTACTTCAACCTGTTCATTGACATCTCTGGAAGTGCCTTCCTGAACCTTCTATTGTTTTTACAGTGATCACTGTCACGTTTTCAGTTTGTTTCCGATAAAGTGTTTGTTGTACACAAAAAAACTATAAGAGTTTCTAGGTACGGACAGACAAAATTGTCGATTGTACATAAATAATTTTTGTGCTAAATACATACATAAAAACGAAATTATCCATGCACTCTGCCGAAGTGACCACCAGTGGCCGAAGCAAATTGTTCTACATAATATGTAATAGTTTTATATTTAGATTGCCAACGAGCAGAACAAAATATGCGTGTGTGAGAGCGATTTTATCAACATGCTATTGCAGAAGCCGGCTTTGCTAAATATATCTTAACAGATAATCCAACAAACGAATTCTTGAATCCAAATGGCTTGTTACAATTCTGATGACAGCACTATGAATTTGTTCGTGTACAATTTTTGTTACCTGTGATTGTTCTGTGTACTAAATTAACATGACATGTTAAGATTCTTGGTTCAAGTGCAAAACTTGTACCATATAGTAGATAGTATTCGCAGGGAGGGATGATGAATACATATTACATGCATAATATGCAGAAAACAAGGTAGCATCATCATGATTTTCGCTGAATTGTTGCAATTTCGGCAAGCAAATCTACTCAACAATGGACGAAGGGTAAAGTAAGTCACATGAACGCACTCGTGCTACTTAAATAGGTAGGTAGCGTATACATAATAATATACAGTCCCTTCATACTAGCTACATAATACTCTTTTAACTATTACTGCATCATAAAACTAGTTTTAGCTTAAATTGTGACTGCCTGTAGCGTTTTCGTGTTATTCCTTTTAGCAGGTTATTTTTTTGCAAATGGTGTAAGTAACGAATCCTGCTTTTAATCAGGCATTCATTATTTAACAAGTTGCAGAAGCAAGGTGCAATGTACTACTGACAATGAGTATATAGACCCTTAGAACAACAATACATGTCGTATACTTTACATCTTCAGTGTCACTTAAATCGAGGTTTATAGTATTTAGATGTTTTGGCAGAAGTGAATAGACCACAATTAAGTTAATCTCTCTCTAGACTTCCATGCTCAAACATCATCAATTTCTAGTAAGCTAAGTAGTGAAGGTCAAGAGTTTATTACTGCCCGATTTTACAAAAATTGTTCCAGCAAGTACGGTGACTGTGAAAGGACTTTAGTTTTACACACGATATTCTGGTGTGATTTTTCAGTGCATTGTTGATAATGGCGAAACTCAAGCAGTGATATTCGCAAGTATAGCAGCCTAAGTTCATTTATCGGTTATCAGGAATCTCTTCGTTTGCCGGAAAAAAAGACGGTAAAATTATCACTTTTCATTACATTTTTATATGTATGTCCATTAATTTACTGTTATACAAACATCATATACCGGTGGCTTTTAAATCATATGCAAAAATTAGGTCACCTGTAAGATTTAATCAGTTAAGTATTTAATTTTACTGCTCTCAAACGCACATTGCATAAACATTTATATTTATTAATATTACATTTTAAAATTTCATGCATACGAAGCAATATGCTTTTTGACAGTACGACGACGACGAGGAAGGGGGTAATTTTGGCGTGCTTCATTGTTAAAGGTTGCAAAAGAAGGCACTTGTGTGACCAGTGATGTTCTGTTTTGGCTGCCATCCTATCATCGATTACAAGTATTTATTGTTAGATGAACTGACATGACTTTTCAAATTTGCTAGAACGATTAAAAGTAGGAATCTTTGTACTAGCAGACTGTTGGTGAACCACAGATTGCAGAAACTTGAGCATAACTGCCCATCATATCATCAATAGTAAAAAGATTATTCTGACCATCACAATTTATTGCATTCAATATGCTCATTAGAAGGACAAGAATATTGTATAAATGTTCAGATGCACACTTACAACTATGATTAGTGTAGTGATTGGTTTGTTTGAGGATGGGCCAGCTACAAGTTACATAATCGGATTTTTAGATTTCATTTTATTAG
This sequence comes from Sinella curviseta, assembly GCA_004115045.4. NCBI lineage: Eukaryota > Metazoa > Arthropoda > Collembola > Entomobryomorpha > Entomobryidae > Sinella > Sinella curviseta. The sequence continues at coordinate 9,806,084 of CM023203.3, forward strand.
TCTCTCGATACAAGGAGTGTGTAAAAGTATGCTCTCGATAAGTATCAAATGATATGAAACACATTTTATTCATACGAAATCTCAACTTTTACTTTGCGCTTGGGAATATCGTGAGCGCTAATCTTTGTTTTGTTCTTTTCCGTACTGTTCAATTATAGATTCACAAATTGTGAAATTAAAATTAATAATTAAAATTTGCAAATATTTTCATACTGATAAATTCTATTATCAAGAAGCGCGGTGCGGTGACAATGCAGCTTGACTCATGAAAATTAGAAATTAGCAAACGAGGATAGTTTACGTAAACTACTGGGAATTTCTACAGAAGCATTTAAATTGCCGTCATCAGATATGCTTGATATGATGAACCGTAGGAGACATAACCTGTGAAGTAATTTAATTTTACATGTGGATGTAATTACGAGAATCTTATTTAATGATAATCATAAGATAATGCATTGTCAGGTTGCATTTTTGTGGTACCGCACATGACAGGATCATGGTGAGTAATATGCTTAGAGCGAAAGGCTTTTTTCCTGAACAAAGAGAAATACAAATCTATATACATACATACGAGGTATGTATTGACATACAATGATATATTACTCATTTTCGCAAGTTTTAAAAATAAGAAATCATAACTTAAGGTATCTGCATTTTTTTTGTATTCGTGTAACATGGTGAGTGATGACAGGAATCGTAATCATGTTCTTCAAAGATACCACAACGTCTCGCCGTATCCAATCGTATGCGAGACACATACTTCGAATTAAGGAAGTGAAGCAAGTTGAAGATTTTTAGGCCAAACGCACCGCACCACTGTCACATTATTCCTTTGTAAATGAAGCGACGACGCGAGGCTATTGTCCTACTGTGCAATATGTAATGGATTTTAGAAGCTTTACAATAGATGCAAAAATGCATATATCATTGGTAGTAACGCGCAGTGCATTATAATGTTTACTCATCTAAATCTAATCACAATGACAGATGGAATAGGTAAAATTTTGAATTCATCTCAATACGTCACATGAAAAAGCTACCTACCTACTAGACAGGCTAATTAGACTAGCGTTTTTTAGCTATTCTGGAAAATTCATTGTGATTGCATATGGCCACATTTTCTTTAACAAATAAATGTAACATAAAATGCGACCTCTAATTGGAATCTTATTGGCCAGCCACCAAATGTCAGGAGTGAGAACTTATATGGCAAAATAGGCCTGTCTCGTGAATGGGACGGATTGATGGCAAGAACTTGACTATATACCACTTTATACTTTTACCCTAAGGGATTGGAATGGAGCTTGGGTACGAGGATGTATTAGCAATTATAACCGTTACATCAGTATTGCATTGTGCAATGACAGGGAAATTGTAACTTTATCACTTTAGTTTGACGCGACTTGGAAATGAATGTCAAGAGTCTACATGTTAAAAGTAGCAAAGAAATGAATTGGCTTAGTTTATACGGGTTTGTTATAAAAGTGTGCAGGTAGATATATAATTGTCATGCTCTTTATTACTGATTGTGAAAATTTCCAACATAGGACGAATAACAAAAAAATATGGCAATTTTTGTTAGCATTGACGTTTGATACAAACTATTAAGAATTTATTCTCATAATTTATTTTTCTGCTTCTTGATGTTAAAACAAGCCTATAATATCGTTAATATTTTTCTAATTACAAGTAATATGAACAAGAAGAAACCAGCAAAAGCTCATTAAGCACGTTAGTTGATTTACGAATTTTTTGTACATTTGTATTCCATTTCTCAACCTGATATCCTTTCTAACATTTTTCATTAACTAATTTGCAAACTGCAATTAACAACACTAAAGTCTCCTTTATCCAACGAAAGCTTCATAATTACTAATAGCAGTAATATTTTTTTAAATGTTGCCTTTAACTTCTTCGGTGTTGGTATGTAAGATGCTTTCAGATTCATATAATATTCCAATAGTAAAAGTGTCGATTAAATAAATTAAGGCAATTACATAGTTAAACTAATCAATAACGTTACATAACAAAATCATGCTTTAGTTTATGTAACTCCACTGTTACTTCATGATTCCTATAAATCAAGGTCTTGATCATCAAACAAACAAAGCAACAAACATAACTGAAACACAAACAACAATGATGAAAACAATATTGTGAAGATGTGGTCTGCATCAGATATCGTAGATCATGAAACGTCAGACTAAACTACATTGCATGCTTATCTGTCATCAGTAAAATATCATCCCAAATGTTTTGTGATTTAGCAACAATTTATCTGCTACGCTATTATAGTCTCCACTAAACTGCATCAATGTTTATAGCCAGCTTAAGCTATGCATGTATCTTTGCTTAATCTTGAACTTGTAATATGGACTAAGGTATTACTATAAACGTAGTCTCGTGCGTAGATAACATAAAATACTTATTAATATGATCCACTATTAACGGTTACTTAATATTTTGCATTAATTACTAGAATCTACATATCTGTTAATGTGAAACATGTTATGTGCAACAAGTACAAGTAAGTGATGCATGAAAAGTGCAAGATCCATTTGTAGCAGTTGAAAAGATTTATAGACTATTTCATTGGAACAAATCTTTCAAATATGGGACTCACGTCAATCAGTTTTATAAAGTTTTACAAAGCTGTATTATCTGTGCGTGCTTATCCCTTATCAGCATTTTTCTCGACTAATTAAATAACAGCGTGAATAATTCCATAGTAGAATAGAATCGTTTATCAGTACCCTTTCCTCTCACGCCGTGTTATATCAGTTGTCGGTTGTCATGGTACCAGTCTCATAAAATAATTTCTTGATATTTGGACAGCACGGAACGTGCTGAGTGCTGATAAGTCTAAAATTTCAAGAGTGTGTCAAAAGGGTCACCTTGAAATTGTTTGCTGGAATAACTATGAACTCGCCACACACACGCTATGTGTTGTGTAGTCATGGTAGTGGTTCTCGGCGATAGAAATAACGATTCCTCGATCCACCCTCGTTAAATATGAGACTCACTGTATCTAACGACCTTGTTTTAGGTTGATTCTACGGTTAGGTATGTATGTTTTAGTTTCCGTTAATTGTCCGTGTATTTATTGGTATTGGTACACCGTTCACTGCTTACTTTCCTGTTGCATTCGAATTAAAACATTTTCGGTGCTGAAGCCATACATTTAACCCATTACATTTATTAATAAAATTGTCATGGTTTCTTAGAAGCCCGCATGTATGCTTCATTCAAATGAAAATTTGTTGGCACTTGCTGTCTCATAAAAAACTGGAAGTTGCATATACAGATGTTCTTTTGATTATCTAATCAATCAGTAATCGGATACGGATGAAAAATGAACACACTACCTACAAACTCATTTGCATACCGACCGACATAGAAACATATAAACCAATAAGGTATAGTCATGTGTCATGTCCCAGTTAAATTACTTTATCAGTGCGGACTTCTCAATAATGACCAAAATAATCACCAGCGTATCAGCGTCATTCCACTTCTAGCAGAACCTTCAAAACGATGATTCATCTAACCTATAGTAAACCTAGATTTTACTAGTGAACTTGACAGTCAATTATTGCACCTCTTGCAAAAGTATGTTGTCTATCTTTTGCCAAAATCTTTGCCAAGCCGTTCTAACAGACTATTCCATATACCTATTACACTTGGTGGAATTGTTTCTTAACTTGGTATGTCATCATCATCGTGTTATCAGCAATAACATGTAAAACGCAATGCAATAATGTGCCAAAATAGATGTATTTGCATTGTGCATCCTGTGAATTCTTTTAACAATCGTGCAGTACAAATAGGTGATGGTAACATCATATCTCCTATATCTAGCCAAGTTATCATCCAGGTTTAGTAGCACAGGCTAGCTGATTCTAGCGTGGATTCATAAAACAGCAAGAATAGCAACATTTTTCGATGAACTTAACAACAAAGATGCAGTGATTGTAATGTATGGTATGCTAAGTAGCATGTAACATCATGATGAGCATCACCGTTGAAGAGGTCAAAACAGGCCAACTTCATGGAGGAATTATCTTCCTTGCAGTGCATCGCCTTTAATCTCAATTGAGAACATAAACAGTTCACTGTGTTTATTTTAATTTTAACATAATATCATGCTGATAGCGCGAATAATTTACAATTACTCATTCATAGGTGGTAGAAAAATAGTGGCACTTGCAAATTGCATGTTGCAGTATCGTTTTGACTGTTGACTGCAGTTTCATGGATGAGCAATGTCCCTTGACTTATGCGCATTGGAAGTTGAAAGCTTAAGTAGAACTTATGTTTCGCCGGTAATTTAGCTTACTTCTTGGTTATCTTTATGTAATAAGTAAGAACGATAAATATACGTTATATAGGTATAAAGTACGGTTTTTTGACTCTCCTCTTTGACTATGATTGGTTCAATGCGCTCATTTTCTTGTGTTATGAATTGCTTTTGATGACAAATTAGGTTGGTCAATTGGCACATACATAATATAGACCATAATTTTGTTAGTAGTCCATAATTTTTCATACTATGCTGAATGCATCCACGTTCATTAAGCAATCAATACCCACTTACCCACAATCAACTGTGTGTAGGGCTGCGCTAGTGGGGTAGAAAACGCAATGTAGTTGTCTATAGGTGAATAGACTGATCGTAAACACAATTTTGTTAAATCCTACTCGGAGATTACAATTTAATGTTAATACAGTTTCGGTATGTGCGTTCTGGTGTCCTTTGATGTGTTTGGTTTATTATATTTAAATAGACGTATCAATCAGCAAGTTTACTTTTTCATTTTATCATTTCAGGAAACCAACTTCAAGTCTTCTTTTGTAAACTCAAGAGACTTTTGAAAGAAGGGAGGAATCCGCTATTCAATCTGCTTGGACGGTTATAGCTGATCATGTAATGTTTTGTATTTAGCCGATGAGTGACGACACAGACAACAAGATGACATTCAACACCAAAACCGGAACTGTCGCTGGAATAGCGGCAGCCACTACCACCCTCTCCTTGTTCTTCACCACGTTTACGTCTGCAACTACGGCGTCCCTGATTACGGTATTAACCGCTATTATTGCTGACCACAGGGTAAAAAGAGGTAGTTGGAGCCATACCAAAACGGTTCAAAAATGCCTAGCCATTTTCCAAAAGCATCTCAGCACACTCACAACATTTTTGGAGGATGCCGTCCTTTTTGTGTTCACTGCAACGTGGTTGTTTTTGGCTGGCTTGCCCTATGGCATATTACTATTCTGGCGATGGGCTAACCTTCTCTATCTTCGAGTTCGATGGGGATTACTAACGGACCTGGTCGATGGATATGACATAATTGGAACAATCGATGAGCCAACCTCCAAGCAAGTCATCATGTCATTCAAGGTGCTCAAGTGTCCTTTTAAATTGGAAGATATTCGATCGCGGTGTGAGAAAACCGTGAGCAGAAGGGATGAGAAAGGGAGACTTCTCTTCCGCAAGTTTTTTCAATATCTGGACACAATTGGAGGATACTATTGTTGGAAACCTGCCAAATTTGACATGAATCACCACGTGCGAATCATGGACGGAGTGGATCCTGATAAAATAACGAGGGAATCTGAAGTGATGGAATTACTTTCCCAGCACGCAAACAAACAATTTGATGCAGAACGCGCACCCTGGGAAATTCTCATTATCCCCAAGTTTGCATACAACAAGGACGTTCTTTCTAATAACGAGACTGATCAATTTGGAATGGTCATAAGAATTCATCATGGAATGGGTGACGGCTTTTCCTTGATGAAGCTTATAATGAGAGACATGGCTGGGGAAGATCCGGAAAAATATCAGCCTCCGATTAAGAATCTCGGCAAGCCCTGGCCGTGGTGGTACCGCATCTTTGCCTTTTTCTACATCTTGTGGAACAGTCCACGGTGCTTCTACAAGGAAATGAGTGTCAAAGATTCAAATCCTCTGCATAATGCAATGATAAAAGTGACGGGAGAAAAGTTCATTGTGTGGTCAGAGCAAATAAATGTGAAATGGCTGAAGGAACTGAAAGCAGAGATGAAAGTTGGAATGAATACAATGTTATTTGGAGCGGTTGGTGGAGCCTTGCGTTCTTACATTTTGGAACAGGTTACTTATTGACTTTGACAATTTTACGTAGATATATTTTTTCCTTCATGTTGGATGTACTTATAAGATTTCACTTAATACATTTGTTTTTTCTCAATAAAGGAACATGGCGCAAGCAAGCTACCCACTGAGATAACTGCCCTCATCCCCGCACCCGCTCCCAATCACCCGAATGACAAAATGACAAATAAATTTGCAGTGGTACTTTATCCCCTGGAATCGAAAAGTAATGACCCAAGGGTTCGTTGTGCTGCTATTGACAAGGCTGGCAAAGAAATCGCAATTTCACCAGAGCCACACGTCAACCTTTTCCTGGCTCAACTCATTGGAGTAGCACCAACAGTGTTTTCCAAGTTCTTTATTTATAATACACAATCCACTGTGGTCATCTCCAACTTGCCTGGACCGGATCGATCTATAAGCATTTGGGATCAGCCACTTATTGAAACAATGTTTTGGTTGCCCAATGTGGGGCATTCTGGTACTGAAGTCTTATAAAAGTTTTATTTCTTATTTAATTTAATTATTTTTAATGTTACATACAAGATGTATGGTTTTTTGCAGGTGTGTCAGTGTCCTTCCTGTCATACAGAGATACACTAAGAATAGGTATGACAGTTGACAAGGGCGTAATTCCTCAAGGACTACAAGGAGCCAAACATCTCATCAATCTAACCGTTTGGGAGCTAGAGAAAATGGCTCGCATAGTTGGAGTCGATCATAAGGGACATGGAATCAGTGACGATTTACTCTTGGAACCCGGCGTACGTCGTCACAACTCTGATGACGAACTGGAAGAGCTTCTGCTCCCAGATTCTTCTCCATTACTTCCAATCAAAAGACGAAAGCGCAGCAGAAACAAAGATTTCAAGGATGTTGACCCCTCCTCATCGTCTTCAGAGGATTATGGTTTTGCTGACGAGGAGAGTGTTGATGACGAAGACGAATTTACCCAGAAAAACATTTTAGCACAGCAATTGCATAATGTTCAACCAGAGCATCATGAAGATATTTCTGTGCATGGACAAAATACAATTAGGTCACGTAAAAGTGTGTATAACAATACAGAAGAAACGTGACGTGTGATGAAGTATTTTTTTATTACTACATATATAATTAATTGTATTATTAGCACTGTATAAAGTTTAACATTAAAGGAGAAGGTGCAACTATAGTTTGGTAATTGTATTGCCTGTGATTGCAGTGCGTTGTAAAATTATACTTTCGTACTATTTGCATTTGTCTGTAAAAATTGTGATAAATAAAATTAAGTTACATAGACATAATCATATAAAACATAATTTTATTTCAAAATAAAACAAGTATGATATTAATGTTGCATATTGGGAAGGACAAGTGAAATGATGGGATTGTCTGTCTGGAGGTTTGTCGCGTAAGTGTAAACTTTCGGGCATCCATCCGTCCATTCCCGGCACTGAAACCTGATTTTACCTTATCACAACTATTACATTTATTTATAACTGGTATGGCTTTTGATGTGTGTCATGAAACAATTCATTAGAAAATTCGCACACTGAAAATTAAATAATTGATATATGCAATAAATATAAGAATGATTGCTTCAAATTATTCATTATTTTAGTAAAAACATAACAAAGTATGAAAAACAGCTTGTTGACCATGAATATCTATAAAAGATATTATGCAATTTTTCTGACCTACATGTGGTGTTGATCACGATCGCTTGAGGGTGGTATGCAGGTGTGCATTTTAAACAAAGAGAACTAGAAAATTGTGATTTTAATGGTGAAATGTGTCGGAAATCGGACAATATGTCCTGAAAATCTGTTATGCAATTATTCGCTGCACTATGATCGCAAATGTATGTATAGTTCAACAAAAACTCTTATGATCAACTAACTACTTACTATTTTTCAGTATTGTGCCGTTATCGAATAGGAATGCATGGATTACATAACCAAGTGCCAATAGATATCATTGTTGTGTTTTTTTCATTTTCGCATTTAGTCACTGATTTTGCATTTTATAACTACATGGTTTTTTTAAACCAGAGAAAAATCTAATTAAATAATACCCCCGTAGTCCCATTTAGTCCACCTTACCTTGAAATACTTCACGTATCGAGTTTGCATTTTTTGTACAAAGAAATCGTTGCAGTGCACTTTCGATTTTTTGGTAACGTTATATTGGCAGGGCCATTTTTACACATTTATGCACAATTTTAAAAGTCGTGTTTTTAGCATCAATCAATATATACGGTGTAGCATTTTATGCGGTCACGTTCACGTTCATTGGTTTTTTTCCGTATCTCTTGATCATCTAAATGCCGGCGTGGTGTCTTTTTATCATGCTTAGCCTTACGTCTTTATAGCTCTTTGTAATAACATTATTATCGAATTTTGAATTAGTCTGTTATACTACGCGATCAGTCCTCCTTCATTTACGCGATATCTCGTAATTACATACACTTTGAATTTCTTAAATCTCACCGGATAGTAAATTTTATGCAACATTGTACTTGTGTAGGTTATACAAGTAAAAAGTGCAACTTCTTTACAAGATTCTCTTATAATCTTAAAATACAAAAGTCTGATACAAAAATGAAGTGCAATTTGTGAATGTCATTGTTAGGTGAGTGCATATAGAATTGACTGACTAAAGAATTTTTGGAATGAATGACTAATTCGAAACCGAAGTATGTAGGTATAAGGTTGTTAGGATTTAATAAAGACTGCGAGTCACCTTACTGATGTCGTTATTTATCGTCCATTGGTCAGTATAGATAATATCATTCTCCATTATTCTAAAAATGAAAATGAGGTACTAAACTGTGAGTTTAAAACGTCAGTTCAAGATCATTGTTGCAACAGAAAACACAAAATAAAATATTATAAAAAAGGGTTTTAATGGAAAATTATCTTAGTGATGAAATATTTATAGCCAAAGAAGTTTATAGGTCGTAATGTAATTCACGTATCTTCGGAGTATGCACTTTGTATTTTAATACTACCTCATGCTTGACGATATATATATTATGACAATGTAGACAATATAAAACGAATATAGTTATAAATTGAGATGGACACGATCGGCAAGCCTAACATTTCTCACGAATAAATTCGTGTGCTGATGATGATGAGATATCTTGAACCTTTACAATGATAGGGTCATTCCAAACAATAATTAGTGTAATCTATTTAGGATATAAAAAAGCAATAGCACAGACACCTTTATAATTCGATTAGAAACTAACCGCTACTCTTCATTTACTTAAATAGTTTCATACATAATACATAGATATGAAAATGGAACATGATATACACGCACCGCACTCTATTGTCTTATTATAGGCTATTATTGCTGGGTAAATACTTTGGTTGTTGATGAGAGACTAAGCATGAGGTGAAGTTTTTGTTTCAAGTTTCGAATTTTTCACGACTTCAGCCAAAGTTGAACAAAAAATACAAAAATCTGTGGCCACATTAACAAAGCAATAATGAAACAAAGACTTTATAAAGAGAGCAACAATTTTGTTTCGTCATGTCAAATACAAATGGTTAGTGAGCAGAGCCTATGTACCTACTCAACTAATGATAAGGATAATTGTTGTAGTATTAACGAGAATGCTGGTTTGTATATATCCAATCTCACAGCCCATTGCCCTGCCTATTGTAAGTCGCAGACGTTTTAAAAAGTACGATTAAACTTTGCGTTTTTTCCTTTCCGTTCTCGTATTAATTCATATACCTATACATGTGCAATGAACTATGGCGTACCAAGTGCAGCCATCAATTTTTTCTGCAGTTCTCCGTGCAAATATAGTTTACTTTACAACCTATGTGTTTAGGTAACAATGTGCAATCTATATAATTTCATCTCTTTTTTGCATAAATGTTTGATATTATGATTTCGCGTTTTTGCTGAATTTTGGAAAAATGCATGTGTGTAAAACACCACTAAAATCATTAAAATGAAGGGAAGGGATTGACCTTTAAAGAAGTCGCGTGGTTGCCGATATGCAAAACACCAGATTTATAAAAAAAGTAGATACAGCATAAGTGTTACATTTTTAAGGAATGCGTCATGTAAGCAAACTTGCAAGTCACTTTTTGGTACCGCCATATTATATGTTAAAAAAACGTTATCTCATTGTTATAAAATGTTTTCAAATTGTTCTCTACGTGATCTCGTACACAAAGTAATTATAATTATAAACACATGTTTGCAGGATTGCAATATGGATGCATTTTTGGAGGACCAAACTAATTTTGTTCCATTATCCCAATTCATTCGTATTATGTGGATCTGTTCCGTTTTTTTGCAAACATTCACTTTCAAGTAAGTGTGAAATGGCCGAAAATGTGCTGCAGCAAAATTCAATTTTTAGCAAGAAAACAGTAGAAAACGTGTATTATGCAAGAAATGCCATTTAATCTTACTGACTGACTGATGTGACTGATAATAACTGCGTGGGAACTTCACGTATTGTTATCAAAAGGTTGGTAAGCAAGATGGCTTTACAAAGGATGGAAACTAAAAAGGATACAGATTATATGTTCTATAAAAAGTCGATAGCAGTCGATAAGTACCAAATTGTACCTTAACATAATTTTTGAAAAAAATACGATACCTAAATACTTCCATCGATAGTAAGCCATGCACATTAAAAGTCGAACGTGCAAAAACGTGGATTTAACACTAGTTTCAAAAGCACATGGTGTGCGCGTTAGATGTGATGAATCAAGTAGGTATGGTTGCTTGTCCTACGAATACATCGCCTTTCGGCACAGCCAAGTCAATCTTCTAACGTTAATATAAATATTTTTTTTGGATAAACAATGCAACGGACAGAAATATATACACACAGGTAGGAACGGAACTTATATAATGCACCTATGTATTCGTTGTATGATAATCCATCATCCATAAAGATTTGCAATCGTATCGGCACTTTGATATATGCGATCATCATTGTCATTGGTTTTGCACTCTACGTCACCATAGCTATGTCCCGAGTTTCACTGCGGTCATATAAAAAGGAATACTTTGAAACATTTGGTCATTCAGTGTCAGTGCTCAGTGAAGTGGAGATACCAAGATCAACTCACAGCGTATTTTCAATTTTCAAGAATCATCTAGAAATTATTGCTAAATTAAGTTTTTAGCAACCCTTAAGAATCAAAATGATCAAGCTGGTATTTTAACTTTGGTTCCCACACATTATTCTCCAAATATGTTTCTTTAAAAATTGTCATTTTGTGATAATTTATTATATTGTTTCGTCTACAGATCCTTCTCGTTGCTTTGTGCTCCGTTGTCGTTTATGCCAAACACGGTTACGGTGGTTATGGTGATTACGCGGTGCATTATGGTTTTACCGCTGGAGGTTATGGAGGGCATGGATACGGTAATTTTAGACTAGTGAAATGTGTGGTGCTAAATGCGCATTTGTTTTGCCATTTTTAAAAGCAACGAAACTTTCTTTTTATGTTAGGTCATGGCCACGGACATGGACACGGACACGGACACGCCCACGTTCAATTGTCCCAAAACCCACATCATTACCAATTTGGGGTACATTGAGACTTACTTTCACAGTAGCTCCAAGATTAGATAGATTTCAGTAGACAAGTTTTCGAGTAATTATATTATTTGATGCAGGTGAAAGAAGGCGGACATGGCCACCGTTACCATTACCAAACTGCCCATACGCCCTATGGTTACGGTCACGGTCACGGATATGGTCACGGACACGGTTACGGACGTTGATTGAAACCGAGACAGTTCTTTCAATCCTTCTGGTCAAAAGTCAACATATTTTCAATATTTTTTATTTATTCTTCGATTATATGCATACACTTTGGGATGCTCCCAGCTAACCGTTTGTGTACCAACATACACTTAAACAAAGAAATTAATTGTATATTATATCAAATGGTTAATAATAAATAATACAAGTTTCATATAACTAACAACAAACAATGCATTTTATGTTCTTTTGATTTTTTAAATAATCGAACTGATATACGTGCTGTTTGTTATGGTCAAAAAGTAGTTAAAATGCTTGATGAGCTGATAATCTTGCATAAACATACATGCGCGAGCATAAACTTATTAATTATGACACTTGCCAGGGCAGGCAATGATTAGTAACTGGTTGTGTTCTCCATCAGCATCCCCCACAGTTTGTTTATAACAGCTATGGTATCTGCAATATATAAATAAGAAGTAATGTAATGAAATATTATCTTTAATTTTATAATTTATTTCATCCGATACGGGGAATCATTTCAGCACCTGAATCTGAATAAAAAAGATGCTACACTTTCAACTTTCACTTGCACACGTCTTCAATGGTAAGTATGTAATAAAATGCGATTGAATTAAAGTTATATTTTGATTTGATTTCATCTGCACTTTTAAAATTTTATTAGTCGCATAAAAGTGTGCGATAAAAGATTTTAGTTTGAAATACATGTTGCTTGCAGCAAAACCTATATGGATATGTACAATGAGATTTCATGTTTGCTTTTCATTTTTTCTCTCGCTGTTTATCGAACCAGAAGTAAAAAGAAACAGTGCTCGTTTTTATGTAATTAAAAAAGTACTTACCGTTGTAACTAAAGTGAGTACTGTAACAAAGAAATTAAACTCTCACCCAGGAATAAGGTTGTCCATTTGTAACCAACTGTTTAGTTAGCACTTAGGAGTAAACAAAGTCGCGTTTGCTTCCTTGTCGAACATTGGAATATTTTCCGGTAGCGGTGGTAGGAGAAGCAGTAAGGCTCTACCAACAAGCATGAATATAAGAAGTTTTGCAAAAAAGAATTTGTTGGGTGATTGAGAAACGACGTTAGCTGCTCTCTCCTCCTCCTCTTCCAGGCCAACGTAACCATCCTCAACTGGGGCATTAAAATTCTGATCATTTTCCTCCATCAATCGAAGTCTGTCCATTGGTCTATTGTCATTGTCATTTATGAAGACTCCTTCACCCCCACCTATGGGTATTCGATGATTATCATAATCAAGGTGGAAGCCCATACTTGAAACAGTAGAAATTAAGTCAGGCAGTCTGATTGGCTTTGAGAATTTCATCTCTCTTTAGAAATTATACACGTTTGGTAGAAAATTGTACAATTTTCACATCAAGTTTATGTGCTCTAGAACTTGAACACTATGTGCATAAATGTGATACCACTTTCACTGGCAATCAACTGCTCCTGGCAAACCTGACATAAAATTGCGTGTAAAATTATGGAACGATTAAATTCTTTAGTGTGTTACAACTGAACCCTGTTGAACGTACTACTTTACTTCTATTTACTTTGTAATTGAACTTAAAAATCCACATTTATGAATTTGGAGAAAACGTATCCAACAGAATTGTCAATGCAAATATATCCACCATATAACCGTTCGATACTTACTGAGCTACAAATCGTAAGTTCTCTATTTCTGTAACGTGTGTAGATCTAAACGTCAAATGAAACCAATGAAACCCAAACACCTTGACCACTTAAACACTCCAGTCAAAACTTATCTACTCTTCTCTCTTCTTTAACTATCCGTTAATAGTTTCTTGAGGTTTCTACTTTGGGGTAGTACATTTCCAAACCATCAATTTAGTGATTGAAATGCCAGCAATAATTTGGAATATAATATCAGCATGGCCATGCAAAATGTAATGATTACTCTTTCTTACTAATCTAAGTGTAGAGGACATCACTAGCCATCCCCTCTGAAATTATATACGAATACGTTCTTGAAAGCTGTATGTCAAAGCAACCATTTCAATCCGGCAGGATTTAGTATAAATTGATATGCTGAAAAAATATGCAATGTGCATTGAAACTCAGAATTGTTATTACCTCCCCTTTCACATCTTCTTCATTGTGTCATATCTTGGATTCATCATAGTCCGTCAAAATGTGTAAATTACATACGTATATATAGAACACATTATTAACAATTTTTGGTCCTAATGCTCTTTCTAATGCTTATATATGAATCATAGCTCCATTTCATCTTATCATTTTCCCCTGGCGATCTTAATCTTGTTCTTGTGAAAACAGAGGAATAAAGAAAGTACCTCAAAAATATTCTTCACAAAAAGATGACAAGACGAAATTGCAACATGCATCAGTGGCTAGTCCAAAAGCTTGAAACTGAAACTACGTAGGAAATAAAAACACAGGTTTTATGAGCAAATTTAATGAAAACTTATACGATTTAAGTCGTATGATGAGGTCCTCAGTAGCAAGTAAGCCGTAATATCTCTATGCATATGCATAAAACGATAAACAACTCGTCTGTTTAATCAAAGCCGTATTTTGCAAATCTGTGGTTGGATAACGACTTAGATTCCTGGAAGCATGAATAATATGTGGAGTGATTACACTATGTAAATGGAAGTTGAAAGGGGGCTTTCAAGCATCGGGTTCCATTTTATAACCAACCCGTATTCGGCAGTCCGTTGATATTTCTAATGTGTTTTTTGACTATGTGGAATAATATTATTGCGTTTATACATTGTAGTACCCAAAAGGTTAGTTAGTTGGGTTGGGAATGTTGGGGATGTATGCGCGACAGTAGTTGACGGAAACATGCAGTATAGTAGTACGAAAGCTTGTACTTGGTTTAAAAATTCATTAATTTTATTTATAGAAATAATAAAACTTTAAGCCATTAAGTATACTCTCCATTCTCCATTTCATCTAGATCCATTTACAACATCTTTTATATCATTTTTATAATCACACATAATATTTAACTTATACCATAATATGCAACGATATACAATACAGCTATAGGAAAAATTCCAATAAAAATCTCTAATCTATATTGAAAATCACAGCGTTAATTTTAATAACAGTCTGTTTTTAAAATAATGGGTTTTACTTCTAAAATCTTTAACCTAAAATAAGTAGAGATGGAGCCGCATCCTGATTACTCCGCGTCTGGGCTGGCTTTAGACAAGAAAAAACGCTATAATATGTAGTCATCTTCCTGTTTCGGTCTCTTGCAGTAGGCGACGAAGCTATAGGGAACGCGAACGGAAGGACACAAACAAACAATGCTTTCATGAAATCATATTCCGGAATGGTTATATCGTGAAATTATATCCAATTCAGAATTATGCAATGAACTAAAGGTGTAAAATTTGAAACTTACGCAATCACTTTGACTTTACTCCAAATGTTATGAAAAGCGAGATGATAATCACCACAGCAATTACCGCCAACAAAATTATTGGAAGCGTTTCCTTGACGCTGTCGCTGCCATTTTCATCGTAAACTGATCTGGGATGTGCAGGTGGTGACCCTTCCCGGATTTTGCATGTCCTGTTGATAGTTTCATAGCTGAAAAATCCGTCACAGCGGCACACCCCATTCTCGAACCTTTCCCTGGTTTTGGGGTTTACGGAGTAGCAACTTGCCCCGGCGGTGCACAAAACGTTGTCTTCAAGATTTTCATCATCACGATGGAGATGGCTAGGGCCTCCAAAATGTGGAAAAGGACGTCCCTTACAGAGAGCTCCAACCTTCCCAACGCATTGTCCACTGAATAGATCATATTCGTGCATAGGATTTTTGCATCTGCACTGTCCATCGACGCAAGCAAGTAGTTTGTGTTTGTCACACTTTATCTCTGAAGATGAATGACATGATTCACCAAAATCCAAGGAGCACTTTCGATCGGAAGTGGAAAGTAGACTTGAGGCACAAACACAATAACCAAAAAGCCCGTCTTTGAAACAGACAGCGCCTGCAATGCATCCAGAAAACAAGGATAAATCTTCGAGTTCGTCTAACTTTTTTCCGATATCTTCAGTCATCTCGTGAAAATCGGTACTATTTTCAGGTGCGTCATTTTGTCCAGGTGTGCAGGTACCACCCACCAAGCTTAAACATTTACCGGCTTTGTTGGAATATATTTGTTGGTAGGGATATTGACACCTGACTGCAGAAGTGGGAGTCGATTGAACCCTTATCGTCAAAATGTAAATGATGATCACCAACCAAATGAACCTCAGCAAATCACGAAGAGAATACATTTTCGCCCTTTACTTTACTCTATACGGGATGATAATGAGTAAATGTAACTTTCATAAAAGTTTTAAAATTTCAAAACAAAAAGATTGATGTTTAAAGTAAGATAGAATTAGGAAGTCCTCTATAAAATCACACAAAAGGATTAACTGTTTGTCCAAGATTTAAAGACAATGTCTCACAATGCCCCGAACAAAAATGAGTTGGATTCTATTCGTAATATATGTACTTCATATGGCTTAAATTTTTTTTCTTGGAGAACGTAATGACACAAACCAAGCGAGTCAATCGACAAATTACTATTATTTTTTAGTTAGCAGATCCAGTTAGTTAAAACGAAAAAGTAAGAGAAAACGTATAAGATGCTGTTGTATTTGTAAAGATGGATATTTGAGTTCACTATTCACATATTATTCACTCCGACGATATTTCTTGGCTCAAACGATTTCATTTGAGCATCTTTAAAATAAAAATTCGTCACTTGTCACTGAATTACGTGTTAGAGAATATCTCTACACGTATAAGCTAGCTACCTAGGTACTTCGGTCCATCTCCATCCTATGGCGATGTCTGTGAACCAAATACGACCATTACGCGGGTTTGACAGTTTCGTTAGGCCATAAAAGTGATACGCAAGTCGAATGTCTTTACAAAGATATAAAATGCTCCAGTATATGTATTTGTAAAAGAAAGGAGGTTGTTTTTATTGCAGGTCTATAGTCCATATTACATCTTATAACTTTGAAATTATCTTGAAACTAATACATAGTTCATATCCTCCTGAAAATCTTTAATTTCAGCAAGCTAATAATACAACAACGTGATGCTATGAGATCATTTATAATTTTCTATTCTCATGTTTCCACTTTCCAGTATATTAAATATAGAACTTATTAGGGGTACATTCTGAAACTATACGTTACTGTTGTTTTTTGATAAGCAGGCGGCACTGTAGGTCGTTTAAATGTCTGGAATTTGGGTATGACCCGCATGAGTACAAAGTGTTAATTTTAAATTGTAGTTTACCTAAGTCATTTTATCGACATCTGCCATCAATGAATCATCAGTAGTTGCTGTATTGTTTACGATAAACATTTAATGGTGTGACGAATAATATGGTTCCATGATCGTGATGGCATATACTATTTTCAGATTTGAAAGCAGCTATACTCATCATGACTTTTTAATATATGAAACACTGCTTGAAAATCTTGAATACTGGATTATAAACATTTTCTTCGGTCATTATAAAAATGAGTGCCCAAATAGTCCTTATTTGGCCACAAAATGACAAATCTGACACGAATATTGTGGTAGGAAAAATAGAATCTATGTTTTGGATGACTGCATGAAATGATGAATGTTCATTCACATTTTGTATAGGTACGCTTTTTCTTAAATCTATCAATCTGACTCGTTATTTGTCCTAGATTGACAAATTATTTTTATTATCCTTGGTAAGATGTTCCTTACGTTTGCGTACATCACATCATTTTACAGTTTCAATGAAATAAAAACAATGTGAAATGATTTTGATCTTTGACAACTAATTTATTTTCATGGAAAATGTTACCAGAAGATGGAATATTCAACCAATACTACGGTAGGAGACATTACATACCCCATGTACACCAACATTATACATGTGACTCACATGATGTGAGTAACGGGTAAGAGATTTTTCATTGCATTGAACTATACTACATTAAATATTTAATACATGTGCAATTGGTTGTTTGAATTATGTAAAATGAGCTTAGAGTGACTTTAGTTAAGGTACAATAGTACTTATGTCACTACCATTGCAATCTTTAAAATACATATTTTATTTTGGTACGTATGTATTTATAAAATATTATCATCATGCATTGTCAAAAGAGAGCGCAAACTTTTATTGAGAACCGATAAAACTTGAATGTTACAAAAATTTAGAAAATATAGTAATAGATCATTTCAACATACTTAGCTATACAAAAACGATAAATGGAAAATCTTGCTTAAATGCGCATTTAAAACAAATGGATATATTTACTACATAATATTATCCAACTCAAATGAACTTAATTACTTACTCCATCAATACGACGAATCTGCTGTTTAAACACCACGTAGCAAATACTACCTGCTACAGCCATTCCTAAAACTATGGCTGATGTAATAATAATATATTCAGCTGCCGGAGCCTGTTCGTTGCATACTCCTTCGATCTCCATGATTTCTTCAATGCATTTGCAGACGCCTTCTGATAAATCCTCCTTTTCTGTGTACAGCACTTCCTTCGCCTTCTCCAGCCCTTCACACCTGCCACCTTTAACGCACCCAATTCTTCCCCTCTTGGTAAATTCGTTTTCTTTGGTATCATTTGTATTGTTTCCTGTGGATGTTGCCATGATTGTTGAAATGGTGCATGTTGCCCCAACTCGCCCCACGCATGCCCTTACTTCTGCGTCGTATTGATACATCGGTTGTTTGCATCCACATCTTCCATCTATACATTCCAGATTACCCTTGCGATAACATGGTAAATTGACGACAGTTTCGTTATCACATTTGCTGCCAAAGGCCAAATCACATCCCCCTTCGGAATTTTCTTCATAACCGTCTTTACAGCGGCAATACTGTGTCATCTTCTTCATTATTGACGACGATGAGCTACCATTTTCAGTACTGTTCATGCCATTGACACATTCTGCACCAAGAATACAAACATTGTTTCCTATCTCAAATTCCACAGTAAAGTTGGCATTACATGGACCACGTACTTTAGAAATGCATGCGGCAGCGTTTATGTCATAAAACTGATTCATTGGATGTGGGCATTCGCAGGAGCCACCTTCTCCACACCTGAGCCATGGCTTGCAGGTACGAACTCCATCACAAGAGACGCCATAATCCTTCGCACACGTCCCTGATGGAGTTGGATCGTAGCCATCAACGCAGGAGCATACTTTCATTGAAGATGTAGATTGTTCAACCGAATTTTTAATGGAAGGGACAGACTCCATTTCTTCATCTTCTACAACAGTTGCGTCATTCAGATTCACACATTTCGCATCAGCCGTGCACAAATTCAAAACACACGATTTCTCTGCTTGGCCAACGCAGACATTGGGATCATCTTTGCTGTAAAATGTGCTGTCTGGATCACATACGCACACACTTTCATTGCAAATTAAGGCCAAATCGTTTCGACAGTCAAATGAGGTGGAGCATGCCTGACCGTGTAAGCTTTTAGGGGTACACGAGCCATTGTCAGATTGTCTGTAGTTTTCCTCACAAACGCAATTTTTTAAGATGCTGTCACAATGTGCGTTTTTTACACATGATAGGTGTCGTTGAGTTTGGCCTTTCTGATTTGTACCATTACGCTTCCGCGTTGGACTAACTGGATTACCAACTATGCACTGTTTCTGAGCTTTCACCAAACAAGAAGAAACATTAGGCTCATAAACCATTGCTTCAGGATGACTACATTGACAAGACTTGTTCACACAGGATAAGCTTTTGTTAACATCACAAATCAAAGTTTCACTACAATTGAAGCCGTACCCAACTAATGAGATTTGTTTGGAGATAGCTTCAACTGGGGATACAGATGCATGCAGTTGAAGTGTTAAGATAATCACCGAAAGGATTATCGGAAATTGCAAACCTTTCATATCTTTGAAATATCTTTTCATTCTGGAAAATTATGATGTACGTGTCAGGCCACGATATGTTTAAATCTACCTTTTATATTTTTGAATGACTGTATCTAACTTAGTTTTGACACAGAGTTTGAATGAGAAATAAATAAAAGAAAATTTTGATACTAGTTGTCTCAATTAACTTCACAGCTCTTGATTGATGAAAAGGCTTGTTTGTCATGCCTATTGGGTTTAAGCATATTTGTCTGATTCCAAGAAAAATATGTTATCAATCAGAGACGCACTAGTTACAAGAAATAATTACGGCTCTTAGCGTTCAGCTTGGTATGCAAATAAGATGGTTATTGCTTCATTCTTTCGTTCACAGACAGGCGCACTAACACGAACGGTTTGATTTAAAATGGCATTCTTCTAAAATATAATTGCTCATTGTGTTTGATTTTGCGTTAAACAACAGAACCCTGGAATTGGACATGAAGAATGTATGATAAAAAGTAGTAACTGTGTCTTTAAGAATGTGATATTGAATGTTATTTATTGCTGTTACATGCTATTATCCATACATAGGTAGTTGATGATTGATGATACACTAATTCGTATCTCTAAATGCAGAAGCATAGTTAAAGAAGTTATCTATTTTTTAAGAGATCAGATTTGATTAATACGGATGATGTAGTTGGCCAGAATCTTTATAAATATTTCAATGATAAAATGTGATATGAGCGGCACTCTTGGGGCACTATTTCGTCTGAGGATGTTGGTTAGCCGTTACCTTTTGTGCACTTGGTTTTTGCGCTTTGTTGTTAAGGTAATATGTAGCGCATAATTGAATCATTTAGAAGTACCGGGTTCAACAAAAGAACTTTCATATGTCTGTCCCCTGTTATAAATATATGTATTGATAACGTGTTTGAGAATTAGCAAAACTGCATTACGCAAGTCATTACTTACAGCAGTATCAGAAAACAAAAACCTACTTCTTTCATTTTTCTTTCCGAAAGAATGCGCAGATCACAGCCTGCCATACTGCCTGTCTACAACCAAGAAAAGCTGGATTCCGCAGTCGAATCAGAAAATGATCGGATTACTAACGAACTCAATGAAAAAGTACAGTCTTTGAAATATCTTACCATCCAAATTGAAACGGAACTTAAGGGTCAAAATCAATGGATTGCAGATGCCAGTGATGATTTTGATGAATCCAGTGCCTTTTTGACTAAGGCTCTCGTTGGAGTAAAAAATCTGTCTCTAAATGGTCGCCCTAACCGTCTAGTTTTCTACCTGCTCCTTTTTATTCTCTTGATTGTTTCATTGAGTTGGATTAAATCAAAATTTTCCTAACTGACTTCAGTATATGGTTGCTTTAATTATTATTTGACTATCATTGACTACTGACTTTATATAACTGGCTATAAGAATATGATACGACTAAACCGCTACTTTCTGTATTAGAAGTTCCTATTGTTACATTGTAGCATCGTTGCTTTCAGATTTGCATACTGAAGCGTCATTGAATTCATCATCATAAAGCCTCCTCACCACTCCAATTTATGGAAAAGATCATATAGTGCTCTAACGTCTAACTGCTACGATTAAATGGCAAACAGGCAAGCATACTCTGTAAATACGAAGTAGTTTCCAATTTTCATACGCTCCCCAATCGATCCAATCCATCCAGCTTCACCATGTCTGAAGCGAACCTCTTATCCGATGCTCGCGATAAAAGCGGGAAGACAATGGAACCGGACTATCAAGATGTTCTCAGAGCGGAATTTGCAAAACTGCACAAAGAATATCGAAGTTTGAACAAATTTTGAGTATATTTTTCCGTTCTTAATGCTCTATTTTTTTGGGTACTATATAGTTTATTAATTTGAATAGATTTGGAAAACCGAAGGCACACCATTGCTAAACTAGATGCAAATGTTAAAAAACGTACCGACCGAATCATGCCCCTTCTTGAAAGGGATCAAACTGACTTACAAAATGAGATGCATATTGCCACTTCAAAAAGTCACATACGGAGGGCTAATTACTTGGCGAAAAATATGCAAGATGCTCTCAAAACATTCGACATGTATCAACATGAGATAGCCAAGAAAATTAAACAAATTGGAGAAATTGAGCATCATGTTGATCGCATAACCGACAAGGTTATAAAACAACGTTTTAAACTGCTAGCGCTGCACGGACTTTCGAAGACCATGGCCGAAAGGGAACGGGAATTAAGCAAAACGGAGGATAAACTTTATCATGTAAATGGTGAAACACATTAAAATTTATCTGTTATCGACTAGGTCAAACCTACAAAAGCGAGCAAACTTGTAGTTTAAAAAAATCACGCACTTTTTATTACTCATCTGCACAGTATACATGTGCATTTAACGTACAAATCAACGAGAACAAAAACATGCGAGAAGAAATTATGGACTATCTTATCGAGCGACAACAATTTTTTAACATGCACAACAGCTTAAAACGACAAATCGCGTATGCAAAAAAGAAAATGCTGAATATTGTTCAACAGGCCATTACAACTTACGATAACAGGTGCGACCCATAATTTCTTTTACATTAACACTAAAAGCAAAAGTTAACTATGTACAAGAACATATTGTCTGTGTCTACCAGAGATGAAGCCATGTCAAAAGTGAAAGCTCTCCGGGAAAGAGAAGCAAAAGAGCTTAAGCAGCATGGACTGGAAATACAAGAATATGAAAGAACTCTTCATCACGACAAGTCTATTTTGGACTTTATCAAACTTAAATTAAGGAATAGGCCAGCGCTTGAAGATGCCGTTGACAGACGGAGTGAGTAAATTGATAAATTTGATAAGAAAATTGGCAGTTTTGAATCTAAGTGTTCATAAATGTTGTGCATATTTGTAGTAAGAATTGGTTCAGCCAAAGAAAGGGAACTTGATGCAATCTTGAAGAAATACAGTCGAAGCTTCAAGAGAATATTAGCGTTTTCCCACACGAGTTCGATTCTGGACTTGGTTGACAAATATAACTATATGGATACAGATAACTTTGAAACTTTCAAGTACATTACGGATTTAAACAAGGAGGTGCCTATACAAGTCATGCTAATGTTTAGAACGTTACAAATGAAAGTTTATAGATTATTCAATTTTATTAATCGAAATGAAATTAATATTGATGCAGTGCGAAGTATTGCGACAAACCATAGAAAGCCTAAAGTCGAATATTGAAGATGTGCACACTGACGTGGAAAAGAAGGAAAGAGAGCAGCGACAGGCTCAGCAGGAACTTCAACTCGCCATAATCAGCCAACAAGAAGACATGGAGTTAATGCAGAAACAAATGCAGGGAAATAAGTCAAGACAGATAGAAGTATTTGGAACAATGGGCGCTGCTCTGGTCCTTGCTGACGCTAACGTAACTCCAATAATGAGGCTATTGGGGAACAAGGAAGGGATCAACGAAAACAATATTCGCCTATGCATCTCCCAGTTGGATATAAAAATAACGGAAATGAAGGTGGAGCGTGACCGACTACGGGACATAAAGTCAAATAATACAAATTCGAATACATTAAGACCAGTGTTGGCAAAGGGAAAGCAACAACCAAGCCAGGGAGGTCCCTTTGTTCCCAAAGTTCTGGTGATGCATGGGGAAAGTGTGGACGAAGAGGACTCAAAAATATTTGAGCAAGAACCATACTATTATGACGAAATGAGAGAATATGTGATCCAGAAAGCGATAGATGACAGACTGATAGATCCTTCACATCACTCCCTTTCCCTATCAGCGTCAAGTCAGATGAAAACAATAGAAACCACTATTACTCCCAATAGCAGCCGGAAAACGCTGATTGAGAAAATTAGACAAAGTCAAGCGGAGCTGGGAGGTAGAAGACGAAGAAAACGAAATCATGAACTGGAACAAATCTTGGCTAAAACGGGGGGTGATCAAGTGGAGGCTCCTCGTAGTAAAACTGGATCAATCCCAAAATTTGGAGGTCTTAAATTGACAAAGGGAGGAGCAAAAAATATCGACGGTCAACATGACTCTGTGGTGGATCCATCTTTAGAAGAAGAAGAAGAAGATGAAATAACAAAAGAGCTTGAAGAACCACCTCCTCTTTCAGAAGAGGAAGGCGATACTTACATTTCAGATATTGTGGACGAACCGCCTTCTCCAGAACAAAATCCTCCTCCTCCTGAAGAATAAGATGCACATATTTGAGTAAAGGAATGCTTTCCAGGAAAAGAAAATTATTGCTCAACAGAATAAAAGTTTACACCTTTATACAAAGGAGTTAAGTAGGCGTTTATTGTAAAAGAGTCCAATTGAACTTGATAATTTCCAATAACTGAGAACGTATTTACATATGTACCTACTTAATTATTGAAAGATATCCTAACGATATGTATTATAATTAAGTAACAAAAAGTAAAAATAACAGCTTAGCTTGCATGCAACTATCAGTAATGTAAGTAATCATGATTTACATGTATAAAAACGACGAGACTTTTGTAGTATTCTTAAATTAATTTTTCAATTTCTAGAAATACGTCATATATTGTGTATTCTTCGTTTATTTGCACACTACGTCACACGAATTACATAGTGTAGTATTAGTCATCTTCATTGTGGTCAAAAATTGCCCAGATACTATTGGCAGTGGAGTTGAATTTCTCATCCACACCTCTCGCATTGTCGCTCCCACCAGATTTCAAAGTTAAGTGCGTCGGTTGCTGTTGCTGTTGGGCAGCCTTTGGCGAACATGTCCTGTCGTCCCCTTCCCTGTAAAATTCTTGACATGTGCAGATTCCCTCGATAAAGTCGTCATCACTCTTACTGGAGCCGATGCTTCCTCGTCTGGCACGACAAAAGGATCCCGTTACACATTTGCCCTTTTGTTTAACATTGCACGTTGCCCCAACGAGACCTTTACAACTACGGCTGTTGTTGTCGTAGACGTGAAGATCATCCTCACATTGACAGCGCCCATCAATGCAATAAAGCTTTCCAATTCTGTCGCATTTAACTCCTGGAGTTGGTGATGATGAAATCTGCCTAGATGAGGAGTACAAGGAGGATATTACAGTGGTACACGTTTGACCAAAATCCAAGTCACAACCTCGTTCCAAGTTTTCAATGTAACCGTCAGGGCAAGTACACTGATATCTTGGACTGTCCCCTAATCTGGCGCAAATGGCATTTTCAATACAGCCAATGTTGGTTTTATTGATCTCAGCACTCTTTTCTTCCGGATTTGTACAGGGACCTCCTACGTAACTCATACAGGACTCGGAGTTTTTATCATAAACCTGATGAGTTGGATACTGACAAACGCAAATCCCTTCTTTACACTTGAACCAATCCATGCATTTTGCCTGGACATGATCACAATTTCCACCGTAGCCCAGTTGACATCTTCCGTCCGAGGTGACCCCAAACGCTGTTCTGCATTGACAGCGTCCCACACTTGCCGGATCTCTTGGAGGTGCCTCTGAATACTCCTCTTCACTTTCCTCAGAAGAAGCGTAATAGGTTCTTCGGGACTCTTCCCGACAAATGGCATTGGCTGTGCAGAGGTCATTCACGCATGGCTCATTGGCAAGTCCAACGCACTGCTGGTACTCTTCACTGTACTCGGATGTACCCGGATTGCACATGCACGTGGAGGAATCATGGCAAATTAACGATAGGTCCTGCTTGCAGTCTGACGACGTTTCACACGACTCATTGTAATTTTTCTTGGGAATGCAGGTTCCGTTGGCCAGCTCAATGAAATCCCTGTCACATTTGCAAACACTTTGTGAAAAGTCACAATGCGCATTGCTAACGCACAAAATCTCCTCTTGCCAACTGCGATATTCTTCCATCACCGTAAATCGACATTTTTCACCAGCCAGAGCAGCACAAGAACCTCGAAATAAATCGTACATCATATTCTCGGGTTTCATACAAACGCAAGTTTGATTTTTGCATGTCAAAGACATGCTCGTATCGCAACGAACGGCACGATTGTCACAAAATTCTCCGTAAACGGCTCTTGATCTTGTTCGGACGACTGCCAAACTTTCAGCAAATAGTATTGTCAGTGTGATGAAGGAGCAGATAATGGAAAACGTAAAACGCTTCATTTTCTCCGTTAAATAAAATTGAAATTTTGTTTTAAATTTTCTTCTCGCTTCATAAAGTTTAATATTATTTTATAACGTTTAATTATTTTTATTAATGTTCCGTGTCATCCAGTTATTGCAGTTTGATGCGTGTTTTTGATGTGACTCAAGAAATTTTCTGTCTGCAGTGAGCGATTGGTGTTTTATTTAGTTAATCATGACAAGAGTTCAAATGTCAGATATTCATCTTTACTTGTGGTTGTAATACGGACGCCTAAACGAGTTAGCATGCATTCCAGTTTCACTTCATTTACTTCCATGCTCCTTCCATGCGACCAGTGTCTTTGTTATACGGTTATGATTTCTTGGGAAAAGACTTAAAAAGAAATCATTAAAGTCTTGTAAGCAGGTTTTTGTGCTGATATGATATACATACATAAGATCATGTACTTATTGGTATTTATGAGATTGTAAAACTCTACAAAGTACACATAATGAGGAAGTTATGAATTATGAACATGTACCTATTAGCATTTGCATTCTTAAACTTATTCTTGCTTATAACCATACATGAATGGGTGCATAGGCAGACCCAAACATGTATGTATGTTGAATTTAGTCGTTATTCTCAACTTCTATGTCGTGACATGATAACATTTCTGAAAGTCTGAGAGATACTGTTAAATATAAACCCCCAAAAGCTGTGTGTTTTACTATAAAGATTCAACCAAGGATTTGTAGCTTGTTTCTTGATTTATTTATTAACATACATACCTACATGTTACATCTTCCTGTACATGTTATACCTTATATACTTTACAAGACAACATTAATTTGTTTACTTTTTATAATGCTGAATTGGGTACATTTTTTATTTAATTAGTGAGCATATAGAGCACGTAAACAAACATGTATGCGTATGCATATTGGTGATTACATTTCATTTATTTCATATTTCATCCATTCCAAGGAATAATAATATGGTCCTTACAAGAATAGAATATTATGCTTCGTTAACTACTATAGCATGTATACAATACATAATACATAGACCTACACATATTAATTGTTGAACTATCCAAAATTCATTATCAGGGTGCATGTTCTAGTCCGTTA
This sequence comes from Sinella curviseta, assembly GCA_004115045.4. Taxonomy (NCBI): domain Eukaryota; kingdom Metazoa; phylum Arthropoda; class Collembola; order Entomobryomorpha; family Entomobryidae; genus Sinella; species Sinella curviseta. Next base: position 9,833,114 of record CM023203.3, read on the forward strand.
TATTTTAAAAGTACCTTACGTGTATAAAAGGAACTAGGAACTGTGAGCAAAGGAACAATTTTAACTGGAAAGTGGAACAAATGGTGCTATTGTTCCTTGCAGACTCCTGAATATTGCATTGTATAAATTGAACCTTGGATTTTCCTAAAAGCTTGTACCGGTACAATGTAACAGGGAAAGAACAAGGAGCATTAATTTAAAACACATCACAAGCGACATACTACTATACCATTTTGTCCTTCTTTCTGAGAACTTACTTTCTTGGGAATTTCCTTGTGGGATCTCTTCATAATCACACTATATATGTATGTATATATATAAACTCTTTTCTTAGAGCCGGAAGCAAAATGACCAAAGGTCACATAAATGAAATTACCTATTAAAAGATAAAAAAGTAGGTAATTGACTTTTTGAATTTGTGATAAGATGGAGATGTGCCTAAGTTGTCCACTGTAGCAATATAGATATACTACCATCATTAACGTAATATAGTCAACCGAACCGAATTATAAGTGCGAATGGGTGTAAAACTAGCAATGCTGAATGATAAAGAAACTGAATTGAAAAAAAAACTCGACCATTAAGGATGCTACTATTAGTTCAGATTTTTGTATTATTGATTCAGCAGACCGGACCGTCATACCTAGATGCAGTTAGTCCGGAGTCCGGACTCCGGACTCCATAATTTACATATGATATACACTCCACAATTAAAATGCTTAAAAGCACGTGGCGTTTACACTAAGGAGTATGTAATTAATAAGAATGAAAATTTAATTGCTATTTACTTGTTTTATTAAGTATTTGCTCACACACTGCATATTACGTATGTTTTTTTTGCAACAGAATCAATAAGTATGCGTTTTTTCTGTACGGGTTTATTAAAAATATTGCATTGTGAATGAGCGCGTGTAAAATTATTTAACAATTTAATATCAGTAAAAATGACATAAACTGGTTACGTTCAGGAAATAGAACAACATTTTCGTTATAAAATGATTGATTAGTTGCGTTGCGATCCAAGTGCGAATTCGCTTTGAATTTTAGATTCCAATTACTTTTTAGCACGCAGCGGCAACTGTCCTGTCCTTCTTGGAATCAGTAATAGCTGGCAGCCCTGTATATTTAATAGGTAAAACCTTTTCATGCCCCTTTCCATTTTCTAGTTGCTTCATTTTAGGTGCAGAGATTTGAAGCACACCGTCAGAACTAAGGTCACAAGTAATGGTTTCCGGTTTCACATCCGAGGGCAGCAGGTACTTTCTCGTGTAATGTCTGGAGACGAAGCCGTGGTCGTCTTGCTTTTCTTCGTGTTTTCCTTCCACAACTATGAAATTGTTCACCAGCTTAACATCAATCTCCTTTGGGGCATACTGCTGCATATCCAGTTTCATTTCAAATTTATCGTCCTTGTTAGTCACTCCAGGTGTGATGAAGGGCTCCATTTCAAGTAGACTGTTGAATTTGGTTCTGTTCAAAGTACTGATTGGATGGATTTGCGTTTGAAAAAAGTCGTTTGATAGCTCGTTCATGAGTTGTTGATTCCTCCTGTAAAATGGATGCACCCAACCCCAAGGATCGCGTTCAAAGGTAATGGCCATCTTTACACTGCGTTAATGTCCGGCTCCAAGCAAAGTTTCCTGAAAAGTAAATTAAAAGTTATATAGTGATTAGAGACGTAGTTTAAACGGACTTATATATAAATGCTTCCTTCAACTCAATTTACACTCGTTAGTTAAATAGAAATTCTTACTTTTGAAAAATAAGTCTCAAGTCACCCCAATGATATTGGAATTCAGGAACACAAGATGAGTAATTTATCCAAATGAAAATAAAATGTTTTCTTTAAGCTTTGATGTTATCCTGTCACTTTCTTCCGACTGACTGCTTGTTCCAGTGCTCATCGGAAGCACTTTATATAAAGCCTGTAACCGTGTTCGAGAAAGTTCACGCTTCGGAATTTGAGAATGATGTAAGCGAACTGAAAAGAACACACACATTATTGTCCGGAATGAAATCATACTCCTCATCCGACCACACATCCTTTAGCTAGCACCCACATACGTACGGAGGCATACAATAACGACCAAGTAATATTAGTATCATGCATTCATATTTAAAACCACTTTGTTATTGTTTATAGGCCAACTTCGGGAGCGTTTGAAAGTGAAACAAAAAATTACATGACATAACTACGTAATAGTAAAGTAGTAGTAAACAAATTTTTTGGCACCATATATGTACCAATTTTATAGGTTAAACCGCGAGATCTCTTATGTATTTCGTTCGAACCAAAAGTCATTTTGAAGGTGGCACACGGACTGAGATGCTGCTGCTGATATGAAAGCGATGACATCACCACCGCCGGCAAGATCACATTGGATTTGTAACGAATGTATGAGCCCACGCTCATTCCTTCCGCTTGACTCGAACGAAACACTGCGCTGCAGCGTTTTAAACATCTTTCTTCAATTATGGTTATAGGTATGTATCCGTATTATGTAATAAGTTATTGCTCAGCTACAAAGCATCTGCTCAGAGATGTAATATGTTCAACGTTAGTGTTGTGGATTTTGTGGGAACAAATGTTCAGTTGTAAAGTTGGGGTTTGGTTAGACGAAATTTCTAGTTCAAGTTAGAATCATTCATGTTTATATAAAAAAGGTTCTTTCTAGAATAAAGTTCCATGTCTTTCGTATTGCTTCTTTCCATTTGAATGATATACGAGATATTGAGAAATAATAATATGATTTTGATTTTACTACGTATATATTATATTACATGCGCTCTTTTAATCGTAAATCTGCAAATCCTCCACCAGTCATTAGTTATAAAAGGAATTTTCCAAAAGCATTAGGCCTAGGTTTGTGCGAAGTAAAAAGATTGCAATTATTGTGTATGTATGTAGGTTTGTAGGAATGACATTTGAAGGGTATTCCCAATAAACAATTCATATTCATAATTCATATAGCTTGGAAGAAAATTAGCATATAGGAGTAGGAATTGGAAAGTCTTCAAAGTACTAATTAATTATGTTAGCATTAGCAAAACATAATGTTTGCACATATGCCCAACAATGCCAACTAAGAGAAACCGGCCGGTAAGTTTTGGTCCTTTAGAATTTTGACCTACTTCACTTCTAACTTCAATCCCGACGACGACATTGTTTTGCGAATTTGCGAAATCCAGCATTAGGCGAAAAATGCAAGAAATGCGGGGAGCGAGACATTCGGGTATCATCCTACATTTAAGAACCTAAAATATAGTTACCTAATACTAACTACGATTCCCTTCCTCTAATAACTATACAAAATAGACCATTAGTTTTGTATCTTTTTTACTGTTAGTAGGAAGCAGCTACAGAGAGGACTTTGTGCTATTTTTATATTATGTTCTTGCGTAACAAAAACATATAGCAATTTGACTACCTAATTATTATGCTGACGAGAAGGCTCTCAACCTAACAAAAAAATCTTACTTTACATTTTGTACGCACTCGCACAACTCGAATGTCTTTACTAACTGCGTGCAACATTGCATTTCGTAATTTACGAATCGTAAAATGCATATGGGCACAGCGGAGAGTGCAGAGAAGATTGCGTTGCAACTTACAAGCATTCTCGCTCTAAAGCATACACTCCTATTATGCGTGAACGTGAAGGAACGGAACCAGCAAGCAGGTCAGCCAATGTGCTCCGAAATTCAAATGGAAGGAAAGTGAAAAGTGAACAACAAAACAAAAAGAAGGCTCTTCTCCTGATGACACTTTTAGCAGAAGCGAGAGAAAAGTTGTTGGGAAATTTGCAGGTTTGAGAAGGAAGCAAAAGTAGACATTATCAATCGATTATCGATTGTTCATAGTTGTGGGTTTAATGTTTAATTCATCATGCATGTTGAAAGTTTCATCAATTGAAGATTTCGTTTAAAGTGCGTGCATTCAGCAGTATTTTGGTGTCAGCGGCGAGAAAGTAGTTTAATTGGCTAATACACCGCCAAAAACAACGGGTACTAAGCAAAACAGGTCAGGAAGTAACAGGAAATCGAATGCACTTAATGGGTAATGGTCGAGTATGGATTACCGGAAATGGATCTTTAATCTAATATGTATGATAGGTGGTGTGAGCTTTTGTTTTTGTTGGGACGTAGTTATTTAGCTTTACTGGCAGTACTGATTTTTGTAATCAATTTTTTACTACTTCTTCCGGCAAGTAATGTACTACTCCACCATTTACTCCAAGTTAATTGTTATTGCATATTACGTGATCTGCTGAATATTTATTTAAATGCGTGTGTGTGCAGTATCGTCAGATGCTGAGAAAGAATGACAAATACTTACTCTGCCGTTTTTGGTATCTGTATTTCCAAATAAAGTCAGGACCAACCACAACCGGCCGGATGTCATTTAGGGCTTGTTAAATGTCCTTTTAGCAAATTTAACACACGTCCACATCAAATCCGGACATAACTTGAAGGAGAGATTTCAAGTAAGTAGAAGTGGAAAGACTTTGTTTCTATTTTGTCTATAACGGTTTTTGGATATGTTCAAAATATAATAATTCCTCATTTCCTCCGTAGGTGTTTAAAATTTCCTCACTCCCGTGATGGATGAAGAGCAGGAATTACCGAAGAAAATTGCACTCAAGGTGCCCTCCCTGTTTATAAAAAGTTCGTCTGCATCCACTACCGAGTCGGACAATGGAAGCCAGAAAAAACCTGCGCGTCCCATGCCGGCTTCCGTAAGGAAGAAATTGGAGGAGGCAAAACAGAATGAGTCATCTTCGGAAAAAGTGCCGTCTTCTAATTCTAGTGATGTTAGTGCGTCGTCCAGTAATGAGACGCCAGGAGCCAGTAATTCTCAGAAAAAGCCTAGTCGTCCAATGCCTGCTTCAGCCAGGCGGAAACTTGAAGAGACAACCGTGAACAGTAACGACAATTTATCAGGTTCCACTCCTCAGCAGGAAGAATCTAAACGAACAAGTAAGCCTATGCCGGCTTCTGCCAAATTTAAATTGCTGGACGAAGGATTGGATACCAAGAAGCCTGAGGAAAGTGATAATCTTGTGAACGAAAGGAACGAGACTGCTGCTGTTGATCAGCATAAATTAGTGAAAAAACCAATGCCTGCATCTGCTAGAAGAAGAGCAGAAGAAAGTAGTAATGAAATTCCCAGTACAGTTACCACCACCGGTGGCGAAAATCTTGAAAAGAGCAAAGTGAAGAAGCCAATGCCTGCATCAGCTAAAAGGGAACTTGAGGGAAAAGCTAACGATTTCACTAACGGAAAACCGGATAAGGCTGACACGGTTAAAATTGATTTCTGTGAAAACCCCGTAAAGACTGAAATTAAGAAGAAACCAATGCCCGCGTCTGTCCGGCGGCAGAAAGTGGAAAAAGAAAACAGTCAAGAAGGGGAAGGGGACATGACGGAAGACACAAAAAGTGGAGAAGTGCAGAGCAGTGATGATGAAGCTGAGACTACAGTTTGCGACCAAACACTGTTAACTGGAGCAGAACCAGATCGCAGCCGGGATGACAACGTCAACCCGGAAGTAACTGAAATGTCGAAAGTTACTGAGGCAGAAAAGGAATCTAAAAAAATTAATATATCTCTTGGTGGCATCAAATTTCCGACGTTCAAGAAACCCATGCCTGCCTCTGCTAAGCGAAAGGTGGAAGAAAAACTTGAAAAAAGCGAGAAAACTACTGAAGAACGTGAAGTAGATGGGGGTAAGCATTAGCACTCAAAATGTCTTTAAGTTATATTTAAAGATTACAAAATTAATACTATGGATGATATATTAATGAATTGTGAAAATGATGTAACAAAAATTAATTTTAAATTATCATTTTATGTAGAAAATTTGGACGTTTCTGGCTCTGATCTAGGAGATAAGGATCAAGATATGGTTGGTGAGTCACTAAGAAGCAGCAGGAGAAGATCATCAGGACATGGTTTGTTGGAGCTGGGCGGTGACAAATTCCCTTGTGAAATCTGCGGGAGCGAATTTTACAGATTGGGGGACAAAATTAAACATGAGAAGAAACATTTGGAAAGAAATGAACCAGGAGAATCTGTTCCGAAGAAAAAGACAGAGAACGCAAGCTCAAAGCAGAAAAAGAAGTCGACAAAAGAGTCCAAATACAAGGGCATGAAGAGTTGCCCTCACTGTGATAAGCCTTTTAACAACTGGAAAAAGATAGCAAAACATGCATCAAGCTGTTTACGACCACCCATACCCTGTTTACATTGTGATAAAACGTTCAAATACGACACCAAACTAAAAGCCCACCTAAAAACGCATGAAAAAATCAACAATGGCAGTAAAGGTGTAGAAACTGAAGATGCTGTTCCAATTCCACTATCAAGCCTTGACTTTAATGACGACGCTGCATCTAGCCCCATGTCAGTTGATTCCAAAGACTCGTCGAAAAAGTCAATCGTTGAAAAACCGAAGCCAATGCCAAAGTCAATGAAGGCAAAGCTACAAAAGGATGATGGAGACCTTAAGAAGTCACCCGAACCTGAAGAAAGTCCAAAGTCGCTTCCCAAGAGTGTACAATCTTTCAAGAGGAAAATTGCGGACGTCCTTTCTACTCTTGGATCAAGAAGGTTTAACAACTTACAGTCACCCACAGGAAATGATGCCAGTGACGAAGAAGCTGAGGATGACAGTCCACCACGTAAGAAGTCAATGTTATCTAAGGAAGGCGAAAGTATTCGTGGACATCCAATGCCTGCGTCTGTGAAGAAAAAACTTGAAGATCGGGGGAATAAAAGCGTGGAAAAATCTCATTCAGAAACTGTCAAGAAGAAATCAAGTAAGGTGGATCCGGACCTTGACGATTTGGAATGTGAAGTATGTCACAAGGTGTTTTCTGGTATTTCCGCAAGGCGAAAACATGAAAAAAATATACATTCAATTGAAAATCCCCGGGGTCGTAAAACCGACGAGTCTCCACAAGTATCTAAGACCCAAACTACTGACACGACTCCAAAAGCAGAGGCTTCTAAAAGCAAAACGGCAGTATCTCAACTAGGGCTAGATCTAAGCGCAATTCCAATTAGAGGAAAGTGCCCAATTTGTTCTATAGTTATCGCTTCAAATTTAAAAAGACATGTTAGAAATGTGCATAAAATTGACGTGCCAAAGTCTTCAACTTCTACTCCTGCTGTGAAACCTGTTGTCAGACCCAGTGCTCCAAAATCCTACAAAATTTACAAGACTGCCGCAAATAAAATCAAGCAGAAACTTGCCTCGTCGGTATCTGCCAAGAAACCTGTGACTTTGCCCATAGCAAAACTTGCTGCAGATATGTCAACTCAAGTTAAAACTGAAAGTAAAGTGATTGCGAGCACGGCATCATCGGATCTGAGATGTGCCTGTTGTGATGAAATATTCGAAGTCAAGTGCGACTTTTATGAGCACATGACAATGAAGCATTCAAAACTTAAGCGTTTTGTGACCTGCAAACTTTGTGATCATAAATTTTCACACGAGGAAGATTTCTTTCTTCACATTCAGTTTAAACATCCAAACTTGATGGCTGGCATGAAACAAAAGGAACGAAAGAGTCCATCCAAGAAGCCTGATGCTCCCGCACCGGTAGTCAAAATGGAGCCAGATAAGCAAAGTACATCTTCAACTAGGAGCACGAGGAGGTCTAACAAAGAGAAACACAGTCAAAGTTGTACCACTGGAAATGTCACGCTTTCAAAGACTCTCTCGATTACAATATCTCCTCAAGATAAAAGACAAGCAGAGTCTGCCTTGAAAAAAATATCCAGTAAAAAACATGAAGTTGCATCGAGCAGGAGTACACGAAGGAGCTCTGTTAGAAAATCGCCGGAACCAATGGAAGATTCCTTCTATGAACACGATGATCACTTTGATGACTCGGGAGCAATGGAAATTGAAGAAGAATCCGAGATCGCAATTACTTCCACTTTTTCGCAAAAAGTAGCGTCTCCTCAGAAGCAAGGCACCACCACCGGCTCCGTTGACCTGGACGCAATGCATTGCAGCACCTGTAGTGAAGTATTTTACAGTTTTGAAGCTCTCAGAAAACATGAGTTATACTTTCACAACGTAAAAACTACTAAAATGTGCCCCATTTGTGGAGGTAAGCCAATTATTTTGCATGTATATTACCGTCACGAGTTTATAATTTCACCACGATTTTACGTTTGGCAAAGTTAATCATTTGTGTCTTTCTTTGTGCAGTGTACCCAACAAGACTGTCTCGCCATTTGCTCGCCCATGAGAATAAAACTGTACGTTGCTCCTGTGTTCCATGCCGCCTCAGTTTCCCAGAGTTTAGTGAGCTTCTAAAGCACAATTTGGAAAAACATCCTGGTGAAGACGGTGGAGCCCTTTGTGCTCCGAATAAACCTCGAGATCAAATTCCGAAGCCTGGGGAAAGTTACGGTGCAAACGATGAGTTCCGTTGTCTTCTGTGTGATAAGGAATTTACCGGATTTGTTAACGCGCGCAAACATATTAGCCGTACTCACTCAGAACAAGAAGGCAACCCTGAAAATTTGATAGAAAAAATTGCTGGAAAAGTTGAGCGCCAGTCTGTGCCAGAGGTGGACGAAGAAGTTGCAGAAATATTGGAGGATACAAACAAAAAGTTACTTGATCCTGGTTGGGGTGCTGATGAAGATGATATAGTGGAGGTGCCAAAAGCACCTTCTATACCAAGCAGTGGCCCAAGGAAATCCAGCAGACCAATGCCGGCATCAGCTCGAGCTAAGCTACAGGTGAAACACGAAGAGAATGTGCAGGCCCATTCGACGAAAGTTAGTTGCGACTCTGATGTACAAGCACCAAAACCTGGTGGCCGGCCCATGCCAGCATCTATACGAGCCAAATTGGAAGCTCAAAAGAAAGCATTGGAAGAGTCAACGACCAAAGACACTACCTCGTCTAAAACACCCAACCAGTCCAAGCCCTCCAGACCAATGCCGGCCTCAGTGAGGGCTAAATTAGCTTCACAAAGTAGTTCAGTCGTTTCAGTTTCTGAAAACTCGAGGGATTCTTCGACTAGCAGCAGCACCAGTAAACCCAGGAGACCAATGCCTGCCTCTGTTCGAGCGAAACTAGGCATTTCCCAATCGAATGGAAGTGACAGTTCCGGAAAAACTGCAGGCAACAACAATAGCAACTCTATAATGACACCAGACCTACGAAAGGTGCAACCTAAAGGTGAACAAAATGAAGATAGCCCCGAAGAAGTAATCACCTTATTAGACGATGACGATGACCATGTGGACGACTCGTTCCCGGAACCAGAGGAGCCACCAGAGCCTCTGCCGCCGTCTATTCCCACTTTCAGCATCGCTGATGAAATAGCTGAACATAACAGAGCTGTTCAAATAGCAATGGGAGAGCATCATTCAACAGGATCCGATTTTAATATATCATCCAATAAAATGTTTCAATGCAAGCTGTGCAACAAACAATTTGAGTCATTGGGGAGCGCTCGTAAACACTTTTCACGATTTCACAGTGAGTACGGTCCCGATCATGCAGAAAATATGATAGCAAAGCTCTACGAAGAATACGTGGATACTCCTCGGCGAAGACGAAGTAATGTGCGATATAATGAAGATTATTTGGAGGACGCTGATGATGATGATGAAATGATATCATATCGTGCTACAGCTCGAAGGCCAAGAGCAAAACCTACTGACGACACAGATTGGAAATCGCCGAAGGAACCTTCAGTCGTTGCAGGTGCTGCCGCTGGTAAACACACTGGTTCAGAAGACATCCCCTTAGCTTACGCTTGTAGATGGTGCGGCCAGAGAAAGGATTCAGCGGCGAATGTTCGAAGGCATATAAGCAAAGCTCATCCACATTTATCCTCCCGTCGTGAACAAGGGGTTGTAATAGTTGGGTCAAGCACGGAATTTGTCATAGAAGCTCAGCCGTCTGCTCCTCCTCCTCCACCGCCCAAACCTTCTGCTGGTGGGGGCAAGACTGTAAAGGCTGGAAATCCAATATACGTGTGTAAAGTATGCTCTCGATGTATGACAATACTTTCCAGTATGCGCCTGCACATTTCGAAATCTCATCCAGAAGTTGAGAAAGGAAAGGAATCACAGTTTATTCAGGAACTAAATGGAAACGGTGATAACTCTAACTCCAAGGGAGCCGTGACGGAAGTAGATAACTCTGGTGAGCTGAAAAATATTGTTGTTTTATATTGTACTTTTCGATACGTCCAGATGTATTGGTATTAATATTCATCATTGTTTAGAAAATATTGTTTCAGATAACAATCACTACTGCAGCATATGTTCCTATCAAACGGCTGACGAGCATGATTACGTTCGTCACTATAAAGGTCATACGGGAGTCTCTCCATATCAATGCCAATACTGTTCTGCAACGTTTAATCGTTATAAACAACTTAATGAACATCTAGCTCGGGAGCACACCGGAGCTGAGTTTTTGACCAACTATGAGGCTGAAATTAGCATGGAGGAAGTCGTTGGCTCAAGTCAAATCAGTGTCGCAACCTCTTCAAAGATTCATATTGATTCGCCAAAAACACTGTCTTTAAATCGACGTTATTCAACCGAAAGCAATGGGCACTCTGAACAACCCGTAAAAAAGTACACTCCAGGACCAGCGTCAAGGAAAATGAAAACAGCAGCAGCCAGGAAGTCACATCCTCCTCCACCAGTTACGATTGACGATGATGAACCAATGGATACAGAGAATAGTCCTCCAGTTTCACCGCCAGCTCAACCTGAGGAGGACGTGGCAAATGAAGAAGAAGAAACTGATAACCAACAGTATAAACAAAAAGAAGCGCCTTCATTCTATCAAGGAGATCTATCCTCATTATTCCCTACCTTAGGCGGTGGAGCAGCCCCAGGTGGCATTGATGCTTTAGATGATATTGATGGAGGGATGAGCTTAGACTGAAACATTTTTTCTCAACGAAGTTGGAAAATGTTAATTAAGCAAACTTTAACTATAATGCTATAATATTTGGTCATATGACACCAACATGTCTTCAAAAGTTATTTTGTAGAAATTAATTGTAACGTATAGATTTCGTATTTCCTTGCTATTTGAAAAAGGTATCAGATAATTAAGTTGCATAAACCTTTGGTACACACCATGATATTATTTATGATATGCATTATTCTTTGTACTTTGCAAAGTAACTAGAATTCGTTGGCCCAATTTAGATTATTTGCCTCCCAACACGGGCATCACTTTTGTATTACTTTTGTATGAGTATGAATGCAAAGGGAGAAAAATAAAAATCAAATAGTGCAATTCATGTGTGTAGGTGTGTACCTACATAAATACTTTTGTTGAATAGTGAGTGATAATTATTATAATTATAAAAAATGGAACTAGTATTGTTTTATTTTTGTTCCCACTTTTCATATGTTGACCATATATTAAATAAGATTCTAATTGTTAATTTGTGAATAAAAAATTGAAAAATTAACAAGTCTATGTAATATTTCGCCCTCTTTAATGCATGATAAGCCGTACACGAACCGAAATTGACCTAGGATAATTTTCACATATACATAAATACATATCAACATACATACCTATGTTTCGTTAGGGTGTAAAAAATAATTGTTGATAGGCACAAGTGGGCTGGCTAAACATTTTTATGTATAGATGATGCAGTTTAGCCTCTTCACTTTAGAGCATGTCCAAAAGTCAAAATAACAAAACAAAATATGTACTTGAATATTAATATAGACCAAAAACCTTGTTCAACTGTTCAAGGACAAGATTACCAATAATAATGATCTTCTTGATAGTGACAATATCATCTTTCTGAACACTAAGCTGTATTTTTTGTATGTTAAAAATGAATTTGCAAAAGCCAATCGAACAGAAATTACATAGGTAGCCATTATACATGCTGTCATTAAAACTGTTTCAAAAGGAAGTCAGGAGTGAAGAACTTACCTACGTCAACTTTTGCAGGGCACTTCAGACTAAATCAGTAACCAGTTTGCTGGAGGCGGTTCTAGTTTTTATGTGCATACATACACAGGGTAAAAAATGTTGCAAAGCCATGTATTAAAGTTTGACATTAGAACGTGGACTGCGACCGCTGCGCTAGCAATAACAACAACAACTAATGATATTTTCTACTTTGCCCGTCATATCTATAATGATTTTCAAGCTCAGGAATTCTATTGAAATTATTGCTTTCTAACATGATTATTTATAATATGGTTAAATTCTGTGCCAACTTGTATTCATGATTTTAGAATACCGAAATCGTCCATTGGTAATATATTGTTTTAAACATTAAGAATCGAGTCATTGGTCCAACCAAGCAGAAGCCACCAAGCAAGAATAGACCTTTAGTTTTCAATTCCTGTAGTATACCTAAATGTGAATTAGTTTGGGCTACACTGTGTCACAGTCTTAGCAAAATCAATTTTTGAAACAAATATGATTGATAAGATGCATGATACGTTATATGAAAATATTTAGCGTAGGTCATGAAGGAAGGAGTACCTACATTAAGGTATTTATCTTTTTACTTGTTCGTTCGTTAACTAACATAAATTGCGACCAACAAAAAACTGGGCTGAACTGGTTACTTATTTACTTCATGCTCCTAGTATTTAACATAGAATAGTAATACTTATTATACTTTTTTCTTTTGAATCAATAAATATCGGGTTTAGCAAAGTAACCGACTAGCATAAAAAAACATCTTATTTCTAACATTGTCGCGTCGTAGTATACCTATAATGTTATGCGAAACCAAATGCTGTTTTCTTGTTTCTTCCTTGTTTGCTAAAGTAGTGCAATTAAATACTACTTGTAAATTTTCATATCCATTCTTTTATACCTTGAATTTACAATGAGCACGGAATCATAGGACCGCAAATTAGTTTTTCTCAACCGTCATCATACCAGTTTAAAAATATAGAGACGCACTTTGTTATATTTTCAGGATATCTTCAAATTCCAGGTTATAATACATAATATAAAAAATGCTAAAATATTAAAAGCTGCATTATATCAAAACAAACCGAATGTTAAGTTCTTTCTTATATCATTCCCATCATCTTAATCTGGAAAGCACGTTAGTAAACAAAACATTGAACCAGGCTACAGATTTAGATAAAGTTACCAAACTCGTTATCATAATTTCATAAAACTACCTACTCCATAGCTCATTCACAACGTTCGCGAGAGCTCTTATTAAACCTTTGTTGTCTGTTGTGCATTGCATAACACTTCACTTATACTAACGACAAGTGGGAGTGTACATGAAACACTTGATAAAAGTTCGGAGTGATTTTCTCATTTTTTCAGCAATTAATATTAAATTTAGGTGTGTTATATTAATTCTTTATTTTAGTCTTTGTTCGCCTGCATCTCTGTCTTGTGAAAGATAAAATCACGTTACTAATAGAAGGTGTAAACTGCATAGGTTTGTTTAGCTAAACAATAAATTAACGTATCTCTGAATATCTTGTGATTTTCGGTAAAAGTGCTCTCATGTTTCTAATTAAATACGCATTCTACGCTGCATGCAGATAGATAGTAATAATGATTCTAGTGATACGGTCTTGCAAAAACTTCTTTCAAAGTTCTTTGTTGTACCTCTAGCCCAGTGGCACATGGATTTGAATGTTAATGGAAAGATCTAATCAATCCCACAGGAAATTCAGATAAACAACAAATTATATTATATACCTATCCATCGTCAGAGAGAGAAAACACTTTCCCACGATATTACTATTACGTGTTAATTAAAGTACATAAACGCAGCACCCCATACCTGACACTCATTATGAAATACCAGTGTCTGTGCAATGATACACATTCTGTGGGAGTGTGTGGGATACAGTGGGCACAAATAATAATACGCCATACTAAATAGATGATATGTAGATGCAAGATTACGCCAGCATTGCGTTATCATGAAAATAGATTCAGGTCGTTAGTTTACTTGAAAATTTTCTGCACGCAAACCATAACCAACCCCAACCCGCAGCTTTTGTCGGTCGGTGCACCGAAGAGCAACCCGCTTTGGTAGTTTTCCTATACCAATCCTAAACTTTTAATTACAATTAGTAATTAGAGATTCAAGGGTTCATTATCATGATTTCACTGAATGTGCGTACCAGACTGAGATATCATATCAGCAATTTTAACGCACAGTCCTCATTTATATTATTTCATTCAGATCAGTGACCTGTGTAATTTTATAGTTAACTAAAATGGCGGAGTTTTCTGAGGTGTGGACAAATAGGTTCCACCAACAAATTCAACCTACGCTTCCAGACATTGTTTGTAATCTCAATAATTTGAATTCGGAAAAGTCAAAATTGTCACCACCACCATTAGCACCTGTTGTGATACCTCAGAATTGCCAAGAAAGGAAACTTGCAGTGGAAGTGACTAATGTGTGTAAAACGTATGGAGAAGTGGGACCAACAAAAGTTCTCAATAATTTTTCCATGAAAGTTCCTTCTGGGGCAATGTAAAACATCTATTAATTAGTTGCCTAAAATATTCGTTTTGGGTATAATTCTACAAAATGCAATTCGTGTACTTTAATAATTTTATATAGATATAGTCTGCTTGGTTCCAGTGGATGTGGTAAAACGACAATTTTGTCCTGCATTGTTGGACTGAAAACTTGGGATTCTGGCAGCATCTCAGTGCTCGGTCATAATCAAGGCGGAGATGACAAAGAGTTCGTGGAAATTGGGAGACGAATTGGCTATATGCCACAAGTAAATAAGGAGATTATTTTTTTGCTACAAATTTAGCATACAATTCAGCCAAAATTGTCAACAAGTAACAATGATGTATATTGTAAAAATAAAAGGAACTGGCGCTCTATGATCATCTTACTGTGAAAGAAATTTTGCAGTATTACGGAAAATTATATGATTTAGCTGATGCAGACGTAGATGTCAGATGGAAAGCATTAGCAAAACTACTAGACATGTCATCCAAGTGTTTCTCGCAAATCAAGGACCTTAGGTATGAAGCGATTTTTTAGTTTTATTTATTTCATGTAATAATTCATTATTTACTATATAATATGTAATTATAGTGGCGGTCAGAAGCGAAGAGTATCTTTAGCTCTAGCTTTGGTTCATAATCCTCTGCTTCTCATACTGGACGAGCCGGTACAAACTATAAAAAGAACAAAATAAAATATGGGTTCATGGATTGCTTTTGTCTACTGATTTTGATTAAAATGGCCTTTTATTTCAGACGGTTGGATTAGATCCATTGATTAGAAGAAGGTTAGCTTTTATCGCTGACATAAAATTAGTTTCTTTAATGATAACATTAGTTAACATCTTTTGATGATATTCAGGTTTCTTAATAATTAATGATGCCATTGTTCATGTTTTCGCAGTATCTGGGAGCATCTGCAAGAGCTCATAGCCACGTTTAAGACAACAGTATTAATTACCACGCACTATGTGGAAGAAACAAAATTTTCCAATACGGTGAGATTTCCCATAAAATGTAGAATGGATGGAAGTTCCATATACTGTAAACAAGTAACAAAAACATCCACTTTTTTGTAGATTGGAATCATGCGTAATGGACGCATGTTAAATGAAGATTCTCCCAAAGCGATTTTAGCATCTTACAAGTCAGATCTATTACAAGATTCCATTCTTCAGATTTGTAGAGAAGATAATCAAATGCTGAAAGTGGATAAAGCAACTACTGATTCCAAACCACCTTTCCATACGAATGGTGATGATGATTACAATGAAGTTGTGTTCCAGTACAGAGGCAAAATCAGTCCTAAATCTTCCATAGTTTTGCCACACAAAAAATCCAAGAAGGATAAAGTGACATTTTGTGGATTTAAAGGAAAGGATCCAGAAGAAATCGTATATGGAAATAGTAATTTTGGAAGTGACAATGGAAAGGGAAACCTGATAGACCTTGAAAGTCATTGTCATTATGATGGGACTCGTTGTGAAAGATTGAACAATTTTATGCGAAAGTCGATAGTGAGAACAATATCATTCTCCTCTGTCATGTGGATCTACTTGATGCGTCAACCAATGTAATAGAATTGACATGCCTTGACACTTTCATTATCGCGTCCAGCGAAATGTTTTGACAGTTTGGAAATGTAGTTATTTTTCTGATTTTTTTCTTTGCAGATTTGCATTTATTCTTTTGTTCCTGCCAGCCGTTCAACTCTTTATGACATTTTACGTCGTTGGTCGAGAACCTTCAGACCTGAAGCTAGGGATCATTAATTTTGAAGCTATGTCACTATCAACGAATCTGGGAGAGGATGTTTGCCGCAACGTTTCATTTGTCGAGAGATCCTGTGATTTGAATCTATTAAGCTGCCATATACAGAACAGTTTGCTCAAAAACAAAAAGCTTAATTTGGTGAGATAGCCGTTAGCAATTTTGAGGAAATTCACGTTTTTTATTTAAAATTCTACCATTTCCACATTTCATCCTATCATCACGTACGCTTTTTAAATGTATGCAGATGCAAATAACAAAGAAAGATGTGGCTGATGAGCTACTTCAAAACGGTGCCATATTTGGGTACATAATGTTCCCACGTAATTACTCGGAACATTTGGTAAATCGTTTCATGTGGGGGAGGTTCACATCCGACAATGACACATTTGAACAATCTAAACTCAGTATTACGTTGGACAAATCCCGTGAGTGCATTTTTATATGAATATTAGCTTGGCTATATAATGCGCATTTTATGCAATTAGCAAATAACAATTATTTGATATCTTAAGATTATTTGGCCTATCATGTCATCTTAAAAGAGGTTTTCGATGCTTTGGAGAGCGTGTCGAAAAACTTGGAAGTGGTATGCGGGCTCGATCAACACAATTATGATATTCCTTTACACGTAAGATTTTTATAAAGTAATCATAAGATTGAGTGGAATTATTGAGTTCAGTTACTTTGTACTTTGTTCAGTCTTTGTAATTGATGTGAATTCAGTATCGTGAGCCGGTGTTTGGGAAATTGAACGGAACTCATCAAGAGAGCATAATGCCAGCTATCGTAGCACAGTAATTGAATTTAAACCACCTATAACCATATTTTTAACAAATATTTAGTTCAATAATTATTAATTGACGTATCTTTCCTAGAATATTGTTTGAAATCTTGTACGGAATCGCGCCAATGATTCTGATTAAAGGTAATAATTATCGTAAAATTGGTTATAAATAGTCTTGGATGTGCAGCCTGTCAATAATGAAAATTGTTTGCTTGTCATCTACAGATTTAAAACTGGGAACATTCGCCAGGTCCAATTTAGCAGGCTTGCGCTTCTCTGAGTTCATGTTGGGAATTTTTGTCACGATGGGCCCAATTTTGCTAATGCAGTCCGTTAGCTGTTACTTGGTACTTCAGTACGGATTCAATTTTGAAGTAAAAGGCTCATTTTTCCTATTCGTACTGCTATGTCTTATGGCTGGACTCTGTGGACAAGGATTTGGTAAGTAGCAAATAATTTTACAGAGATGTATCAAGTTGCCCCACAATTATTCACCCATGTGATGCAAAAAAGCAGTTAAGGAAAGTTTAGTGACAAAATGATCAAAAATATAAATATTTCAACGCATCTTCCTTTCTAGGCATATTCGTTGGAATCATCGTAAAAAGTGAATTTGCTGTCATTGTATCAGCAATCATGGTGGTTCCTATCATAATGTCATGCTCAGGTTAATAAACACACTTCTTTTTTATTTGCTTAAAAAAGTGCTATCAGAAAATAAGATCAAAGTAAGTAATGTTGCAACATTTATATCTTTCTATATTTAGGAACACTGTGGCCGTTAGAATCTCATCCTAGATATTTAATGATTACCTATTACATCTTTCCGTCCGCCTTAATTGTGTCTTCATTGAGGTCCGTGGTAAATAGAGGAGTTGGCATAACGCATGCCCTAGTTTGGCCAGGTTTGGCAAATTCCCTTTCCTGGTCGATTGTTTTTTGGCTGCTGAGTATTTATGGATTCAGACGGATGGCCAAATCATAAAACCTATTTCGTTTAAAAGTACATCATTAGTTTGTTTTCTAATTTCTATACTCTTAGGGGCAAATAAAGAATGTTTAATTGATGCATAAACTTTTTAACTTTTTATTGATTTGTTAATTCAATGATTACCTAGTCAGCTATTGGCTATAAATGAATCATGGAATCTTGTTTTTTTTCTGCACACACCTTTGTTTTTGTTACGTGCATTTCTTTCATCAGTTCAACCTTACCTGTCCAAGGACAATGAACTGAAATCTGAAATTAATTATGTACGTGTAGAATTTTATATTTGCATAAACCCCAAAGTGCAACGGCAAAATGAGTAATTCATCAGGTAAACATAAACATTTAATTGAAACTGACAAATTTTGCTACCAAACAGGTAGGAATCTATGCAATTATAATCCACAACATGTCATAATTATTATGAAGATTTATATTATATGCACATATTTACAAAAACGTGTCTGATTAATTGTATATAAACTAAGCATTTCTACTGCTTCTTTAATGATTAAAATTGCACTTTGTAATGTCATAATGATAATAATAATTATGATTATATAAGATGCTAGACAGTAGATGGTTGATATCATATAATAATAATGTACATCATATTCATACATCACTTCCGCAACATTCAATTCTAAATATAATTTTTTTATATATTTATTTAGTAGACTGTAATTTACAGTAGTAAATGAAACAGGCCATAAATCAAAATGAGATAACTGCACCTACATGCATATTAACAACATCATATATCACTTATACACATTTAAATGGTTATTATATAGAACACCAACTTGCACACAATCTCATATTGCACATTTTTGATAAACGCAGTCATTTACGCTA